>JAAEAF010003851.1:0-28653 GCA_011037195.1 Triatoma infestans
TCATTAATGTTCATATATTAAATTTTTACCTGTAGTAGCCACACAATCGAAACCCACAAAACCGAAGAAACATTTGGCAGCTCCAGCCATTACACCAGATATTCCAAACGGTAGGAAACCACCTTCACCACCACGAACATCTTTTGGTATTGCAGATTTTGGTATGCTCCAATTGCTTGCATTCACTGAAAACCAATTTATTACTGTATTATAATTTACTATGACTCCAGATGTTTTTATCAGAGCTGTTAATTTATGTTGCACTTAATGAGCAGACATTAATGAAGTGTTATAAAAATGCTAATTACCATTTAAGAAATTAAAATGTTTATTTACTTTTTGTTTAATCCTCAACCTTCCTCTTAAAGGGGACAAGCCTTTTATGTAATAAAGAGCTTGGGACATTTAATTAAATTAATTAAATTGAAAATATTTGAGTTATTAGAATTCATACAAAGTTACCTTTAAATAGGCCAGCTATGATTACTGTGATCACTGTTAGAAGATTAAATGCTGTGAAGATATTATTCATTAAAGCTGATTCGCGAACACCCCACGCTAGAAGTGCTGAAAAAGGTAAAAAAATATAAAATGTGAGGGTTCATTATTCTAATATTATTAAGTCCAATTTTTTTTTACAATGAAAAGGACGAAAAAAGTACAATGTAAATAAATGAAACCGTTTATTAATTCAAACAAAACTACACTAATTATGCTTACATCCCTTTTATTTATTTAATTAAACGAGTATTTTTTTATTGGATGAATATCTTTTGTAAATATATCATCTTCTAACAATATAAATTTCTAATTTCGGAGCAAGAAATATCATTCATATTGAATTTTATGTTAAGTGCTGCAGGTAGAGTATCAACATTCAATCTTGATTTCTCACTTGTCCAAAAATCATTACCAATAAATTGAAAAAATTCTTTCAACTGCTGCACTAGTTCCAGGGCAGCACAACATAAATTCAACAAGAATAACTAAATTTTCATATGGAATGAGTTGACTTTGAAATGGTTAAATATTTCAACCCATCTTTTATCAATTTCGACATGCTGATTTTCCCACTGTCCTAATTTAAATTTTGGAAAAGAATGACACTTTTCGAGGGAGTACAGAACCTACAAAAGAAGTACTGTCCTCCCTAAAGGAGGACGATTGGTTACCTTAAATATTATCCCAATACCATTGGAAGAATAATAGTTTTGTCATATTAAGTTTGCTTTAATCTTTTATATTTCCTTTAATATTTTTTTAATTGTTGAAAATTGACTTATGAGTTTCTTATGTGAACTGCATTGCATTTGTCTTCCTTACTTAAAATAGAGTCCACTTTAGAAAACTGCGTTTTCCATTTAGGTATATTTACTATACTTTAGGTAAGGGATTTTTAGGTTTCTCTGGAGGATACCAAAAGAATATTCAAGTATATGAAGAAAAAGAAATTGCAAACTGGGAAATACTTATTCATACAGATATTAATTAATTAAGTTCTTGTTCCCGCTATAATGACTTGTAAACAGCTGAAATGAACGAGGAATGTGTTTTTTTTTTTTTAGTAATATATCGTAGATGATAAGAAGTAAAATTCGTACAGATGCTTACAATATTTTTTTAATAATTTTTCTAAGAGCGCAAGTTTTCGTTCGTTACTTTGGAAATTAATAGCCATTCTTCATAATATAAAAAAAAAAAAGATACGAAACAAAAAGCGTTTTTGTACTATTTGAAAGTTCTAGTACTTCTATCAAAAATTCTAACCTTATCCTCGATAATTTTAGTAAGTAGTTCAGTTACAGGGAATTTTGAATTCTAGTAGTGGATACTTCTATGTTTATAAAACAGAATTCACTTTTAATAATTCTATTTGAAAATAAAATATATTTCTACATTATCTTCATCTAACCTTAAAAAAAAAAGAAAAACCTCTTGTAGTTTTTTTTATTAAAAAATGAATGTAATTGTGATTTACCAGTTAGTACTAGCACAATGCCTAGTGAAAGAAAATCAGGATACGATGAGAGAAAGCTGACTCTGATTGGCATTATTTCCTTTAAAGTATCTGCCATCACATTGCCTGTCATTGTATCAAGATACGAACTAAATGCCCTAGCAACACTGGCCGTGCCTGCAATAAAATACAAATAATTGTTAAATATATAATTTAAGAATAAAATAATTGATCGACGCCTGTGTTAATCGAATTAAATATTTAAATTGCTTTACCAAATCATTGACGCATTAAAATGTAGTAGCGATCAATAAAATAATTAATCTTGGTCGTTGCAAACTGAATGATGGTTATGGATAGTAAATTAAGATATTTTATTACACTCTTTTCAAATGATCATGGTAATTGTGATTCATTCAATTCTCAGGAAGGCTAATTTCTTTTGATTATTGTTTAGGGAACTATCCAGTTTTATGTTTTTTACTTTCTCTTTCTCCTAGTAACAGGAAGAACTGTAATAGTCAAATTTTTGATATTGACTTTTTACCGGAAATATCCGTGAGTCCAAAAGAGTGGTTTTTAGCAAATGGTCTATGTGTGTGTGTGTATGTATGTGAACAGCATAGATCAAAAACGAAAAACCTTAGGAAGTTGAAACTTGATATTCCGTTTATATCACCATGGATCTGACGGTACGTTACCTGTCAAAATTCCTCAACCGGAAGTACCACTTTACTAGTTGTTTTTTTTTCAAACTTGGTTTATCAACTACACATACAAAGAGCTGTCAACTTTTATTTGAAACTTTTCTCTGGGAAAATTCATTTAAGGACAGTTATGGAGGAGGAGTGGGGTTAGGTTTTCATCAAAAGTGCTATTTCAGTTTATTAGACAATTCTGTCATCTAAATAATGTTAATTACAATTGAATATGTTGTTGAAATTCCAAGTTTGAAAAATCGGATAACCGGAAGTGCGTTTACTTTACCACTTTACTAAATGATTTTTTCGCAATTTTCTTAAAAATGGCCCGACGATTTTCTTGAAACTTGTTGTATAAACTAAACGTACAAAGATCTACAACTTTTACTTAAAACATATACAAAACAACAGGCACTTTTAGTAGAGGGATGGGGTTATGTTTTCCTCTAAACTGCTATCACAGTTGATTATACAATTCTATCATCCAAAGAAAATTAATTAGAAATAAGTAGATGACCAAAATTCCGAGTTTCAAGGAAATTATTAAACCGGAAGCGCGCTTTTACTGAACAGTTTTTTCACTTTTCGACGAAATTCATTAAACTTGGCAATCCTTAAAATTTATCAGTTATAATTTTGAGAACTGGAGTAAGAGAAAGTTGTGTTTTTTTTTGTTTCTTTCTTTTTTTACACTGTCTCATGTTATTATTTCGTTTAATTCGCACCAGAAATGTTCTCTAAAACTGTCAGTATGTCATACTACTTTACAAAATTCTGGACAATCTTCATAATTTATAACGTCTGTTATTCTCAAAGTTGTAACAGTCATTTTTCGAAATTTTTCATAGAATTAGCTCCTACGTCACGGTTGTCCTTACGTCACTGTTTTAATAATTTCTGCAACAATAGGGCTCATAAAATTCTTGGTGTGTAGGGCATTACTTTACCATGTAAGGTGGCTAGCCATCTGAAAATTCCCGTGGGTACAGCAATAATTATTGTAGCTGAAGTAAAATAGCTCGTGTATCGACGTCTGTTCTGTGAATATGTGGTGGGTTCATAACAATGAATCAAAGTAATCCGATTGCTAATATGGCGTAAATTATTCCTAATGATTGAGCCTATTAGCTTAGATACTGTGGAGCATCTAGAGATATCTAGAGTTTTTGATTGATGATCGAAGTCCTTTTGCTGCATATCAGAAAATTTAATGAGTTCAACCAACCAACAAAATATAAATGCACGTCAAGTTTTAGGAATGGTGATTATAATTTCAAGTCAGAGACAAACGAAGAAGTTTTCAGAAGCTGTTCGGCTAAAAAATATAGCAGAACTACTGTTTCAAAGAAAGGTGTGAACATTAGGATTTTATTATGCCTATTTTATTTATGTGGATTTAGAGTTTGTAGGTTTTTGCCCAGAAGTACCGGAAACTGTCAGTTTCAACAAATCTTGGAGGTACGTCTCTGCTGATTTCCGTCCAATTAAACAGATGAAGATAGAGAATGAAGACTCTACTTTAAAAAGTAGAGTCACAAGACCCAACAGGTTGGTGGTGACGTAGACAACTAGCGTGTCTAGTCCTCTATTTTAATCTATCAGAAGGGAACCCAGTAACTCCAGAACAAGAATGGAAGTTAAACATAGTAATGTAATTTAACGAAGACTCTGTTCAAGCACAATATACTATTTTACCCAAGTAAAGAAGTATCTAACCCAAAATTTCAGAAAAGGAATTTGAAAGGAAAAGGAACTTCTAGAGGAATTTGACGTGTAAGACTGCCCCTCCGACAGGCTTTAACAGTTACACAAAACTCTCCACATAGGACTTTCAGAGGTGACTGACGTTTGTAAACAGTGGGATATACCGAACTCATAAGCAAACTCTATTTCAGCTTCATACAATCACTTCTCTATCATATTCCTATAATTTTACGGTCGACTATTTGCAATATAGAAAGACTGACACCAGAGAGCAAATCAGATCTCTGTAAGCAGATGTATGTTTGCAGTGACAACTAGAGAACAAACTGAGTAAACAAAAATTCATTTTTATATGCCAGTGAATTTTTCCTAAATGAAATCTTTCTGTATTAAAAACTTTTATTGTCTGGCTGTAATAAATTTTTGTAAACAATAAATACATATTCAAACATGTTCACGCTATAAATAAACCACATGTTATCGGATTAATAGATTTATTACGTTCGGTAAAATATTTGGAACTAAATAACTTTTAATTTACAATACACTAATAACAATAAACCTCATTGCAGTAACAATAACTTATCTCAGAATCATAATTATCATTATAATTTAGTTTGTGAGCACGTACATGCATGATTGTTATTATCATCATTTTTGTAATTCATTGTCATATTTTTATCATCTTTCTAACGTTATCACTCGAGCCGCCGTCCTTGCACATATATATCCCCTTGCGTATACCTTGAGCCGCCTTGAATCAATTAACAAGTAAGTATTTAAATATGCTAGAAAAGAAGAGGGTGTGATTATTTAAAAAAGACAAATCCTCTGCAACCTAGAAGAGCAATTGTGTTCTCTTGGGTTGTCGTTCATCTTGTGTAACTGTGAATGTAATGTGTAATGTGAACTGCAATTTGCCTGTGGGTAACGCTAAATCCAAATTACTGCGCACATTAACTAACTAACCACTGTAATTCTGCAGAGTACTGACTAAGTGTTTTGGGGTATCAGCTTAAGACTTGTTGGAGATTTAGTTTGATATATAAATCACTTGAAGTAGTGGTTAATCCACTTCCCAGAAGGAGAAACCAGCCACTAACAATCTACTAATCATTTGGCTTTACTTATGATTTGATAGACTATATTGAACTTAGTTATTACTTTGGAGCCAAAGGTTTGAGGGAGTATTCGTACTCACATAGGGTGAAACTTCCCTATGTTTCTCGAGACGCTATTCCGTCGCGGAACCTCATTCTAGCCCATCCAACGCGTCCTCGTCGCTGGCTCCGGAAACATCTGCGCTCCACTTTGTGGAAGCGAGGGTGGCTAAGTTGGAGGGTGAACGCAGAGGGTAGCCTTCGGGCTATTTGGGAACCTAGCACTCCCACGTACCTCAGCTACAATTACAGACTAACAAGTGCAGTGGTTTTCCCATTAGGAGTGTGAGTGGTGGAGACTTTTCTGCCCTCTGTTTGGGTCGCCATAATTTATGTGCGGCCTGAATCTCTTGCAGCGAATTCTTTTGCTGCGGAGCCTCCGTGGGAATTCATATTGCATCACTTACACCTAAACGCCTTAACATTATACACTTACATAGTTACAGTCTTACACGCCAGTGGCACGTGCTGGTGCCACCCACATGTGTGCCGTGTGTGGATACCTGTGTCGTGGGGGAGGGAAGTCCTGGTGGTTGAGGATGCAGGTTCTCGCTGGAGGCAAGTTTCCTCGGCGTGCCTTGCAGTCCAACACACCACTTTGGTTCCTGACTCCACTAAACAGGCGGCCAGAGCCTAACCCAGCTCTGGTCAATCGGCTAGCGTAAAGAACGCATGGGTGAGCTCCCGGGTATTGTGGGCCATGGTTCACAATCCCTGGGCGCTATATCTCTAGGGTAGCTCTGGCGCTTCTTCAAAGCGTCCCAAATTGTGAGGCTCCGTGGAGGGTGGAGAGCTCTGGAGATGAATTTTTAATTTTATTTATATGTTTTTAATTTTAAATTCGTCAGCCGGGGGCCCCTTAGAGGAGGGGATCACCGGTGGTGGGGGTAATTCCCTGTACATCCAGAGTTGGGTGACCAGGGCCTGGATGCACTAATGGTGGGAATCTGGAAAAATATCCAGAGGCAGGGAAGGCTTGCTCTGGAGGAGAACGTGTCAGGAGGAGCCGCGGAGGACTTGTCCTCCTGCGGCGATTTCTGAAACGTGGTCAAAGGAAAAAGGAAAGATATGTAAGGCAGGTATTTTTATTTTTATTTATTTATTTATATTTATTTGTTTGTTTATTATTTATATTTATTTGTTTGTTTATTTATTTATTTATATTTATCTATTGGTCTATTTATTTATTTAAATTTATTTATTTTATTATTATTTGTTTATTTATTTATTTTATTATTATTCATTTATTTTTGTTCCTGCCTGCTATCAAGTTTGTCAGAAGTTCCATTTCTTACATTAGTTGACTTATTACTATGATTGACGGGGTAGAAATGGTTCAGGTTAACTTGCAGCATAGCAAAGATGCAACGGCTAACTTATGCCGTTGTATTGCTAAGTTGCATACATATTTTATTCTAATACAAGAACCTTATGCCTTTAAAGGTTTGGTTCGAGTATTGAGTGTGGTTGATGGCAGACTGTTCGTGGCGGATGGCGGGGGCATTCCTAGGGCATGTATTCTTGCCAGTCGGAGTGTCGACGCTGTCCTGCTTCGACAGTTCTGCTCTCGGGACTTGGTGGCGGTGAGGGTTGGACTGGGGGTTGGTGGGCGTCGTCGCGACGTAGTTGTGGCTTCGGCTTACTTCCCCTATGATGGCCCCTCTCCTCCTCCTCAGGAGTTCATGGGTTTGGTTCGGTATTCGGAGACCAATGACATGCCTATTATAATAGGATGTGACGCGAATGCACATCATGTTGTCTGGGGCAGCAGCGACACCAATGGTAGGGGTCGCGCTCTCATGGATTTCCTGGTGGGCACGCGATTAGAGGTCCTGAATAGGGGTTCTGAACCACTTTTGTTACTAGGATTAGAAGACAGGTTATTGATATTTCCCTTGCTTCTAGGAATTTTAGTGGTCTGATTAAGGATTGGAGGGTGAGTCCTGAGGCTTCCATCTCCGATCACAGGATGATTAGGTTTAGTCTGGGGATTGCTCCAATTACCCTGGCTAGTTATAGGAATCCCAGGAGGGCGGATTGGGGTTTATTCTAGAATTATTGAAGATAAACTGACTATCCAATCAGAAGCCCCTGATGGCGTAGAGGAATTGGAAAGGGAGGCTGGTATTCTTCATGAACACATTAGATCCTCATTCGAGGAGTCTTGTCCTCCCAAGGTGGTTAAGGATAGTAAGAATCCCTGGTGGTCTTCTTCGTTGGAAAAACTAAGGAGACAGGTAAGGGGCTCATACAGGAAGGCTGTCCTTGCTGATTCTTCGGAATCATGGGATAGTTATAACAGTATTAAAAGAGCATATAAATATGCTCTGAGGAGAGCCAAGAGGAATTCCTGGAGACCCTTTTGTGAGGATATAAATTCGTTCCAGGAATCATCTAGATTGGTACGGTTTCTTAGTAAGGATAGGGACAGTCAGTTAGGTACCCTACGATACCCTGATGGTTCCTTTACAGGGGGGGAAGGGGAGACACTGCAGCTTTTGCTTGATACTCACTTCCCGGATAATATTGGTTTAAATGCTGCTTCGTCTCTGGTGGGTGGTAGGAGATGGGACCTTGAAGATGTATCCACCTTAGATGAGGTTGTCACACATGATAGAGTTAGTTGGGCAGTACAAAGTTTCTCACCTTTCAAGTCACCTGGACCGGACGGGATTTATCCTTGTCTGTTGCAAAAGGGTGGGGACGTGCTGACGAGGGTATTGTTAAGATTGTTTAAAGGATGTTTGATGTTTGGTTATGTACCAACATTATGGAGAGAAGTAAGGGTAGTCTTTATTCCCAAGCCGGGAAGAAATGACTACTCCGACCCCAAGGCATTAGACCCATTAGTCTTATGTCTTTCCTCTTGAAAACTTTGGAAAGGTTGGTGGATAGGTATATTACTGATGGCCCATTAAGGGATCATCCACTCCATCCTAACCAACATGCTTATATTGTGGGTAAGTCGACAGAGACTGCATTACATTGTGTCGTCGGAAGGATAGAATCTGCTTTGGAAATAAAAGAATATGCCCTAGGGTGTTTCTTTGATGTTGAGGGGGCATTTGACAGAGTATCGTTTGATGCTCTGGAAGATGCCTTGGTACGAAAAGGTATACATCCCGTCTTAATCAATTGGATAGGTGTCTATCTTAGGAGTAGGGTTATACAGGCTTCCCTTGGCGGGCGCACCATGATAGTACAAGCGGGGAGAGGGTGCCCTCAAGGGGGTTGTCTCTCACCAAAGTTGTGGTGCGTCGTCATGGTTGACCTTTTGGTTAGGATGAATTCATCGGGATTTTATGTGCAAGCATATGCCGATGATGGTGTTATTTTATTGTTAGGCGCTGTTTGTCCACTATTTCGGACCTAATGCAAAGCGCCCTTAACATGGTGTATTGTTGGACACAGGATAAAGGTCTTTCTATTAATCCTATTAAGACCCAGGCAATTCTATTTACTCATAGAAGGAAGATAGTAGGTTTTACACCTCCTAGGTTGTTAGGTACTTCCATACAGGTTAGCAAATCAGTGAAGTTCCTTGGAGTAGTTCTCGACAGTAAATTGAACTGGTCCGGACATGTTAAGACACAACATCAAAAGGCGATAATCTCCTTTTGGCAATGTCGAAGAGTTGTAGGTAAGAACTGGGGAATCACTCCCAAGATGATGTTCTGGATTTATTGCATGGTCATTAAACCTAGATTGGTATATGCGGCTTTGGTGTGGTGGCGTCGCATTGAAACACGATCCGCTAGGCAGCTGTTGGAAGAAATCCAACGTTGGCTTGTCTGGCGGTAACTGGTGCGTTTCAGACTACACCGACCGCATCTATGGAGACTTTGTTAGGGATTTCACCTCTCTTTGTGGAGGTGAAAAACCAGGCAATGAAAGCCTGTTATAGAATTAAACAGTCAGGTCTTTGGCAGGGTAGCGATATGGTCATTCTATCATTTATCGCGAGATGCTTTTAAGGATTCCCATTACAGGTTTCCCTTCTGATAGGAATTTGAAGACTTTTGTCTTTGGTCATTCCTACAGGGTTAGGTTGCCTTCTAGGGAAGTTGGTTAACCCTGGGTCCGTCTGGTGTGATTCCTGAGAATTATCTCCGATGCTACACGGGCGGTTCCAGGATGGATGGTAGGTCTGGGGCTGCCGTCTATTTTGAGATCATTTGGTAGCGCCTCTTGGTGAGTGGGCCACCGTTTTCCAGGCTGAGGTTTATGCAATTCTTTGCTGTATTTTGGATGAGAGGGTGCGTAACACTAATTTAAAGGGAGTTTGTATCTGCTCGGATAGCCAGGCTGCGTTGAAGGCGCTTAATTCATGTGTCTTCACTTCCAGATTGGTGTTGGAATGTTCTAGAAGACTGGAAGATCTTTCTTTATTAAAGGATGTGCTTCTGGTGTGGGTTCCAGGTCATATGGGAATCTTTGGGAATGAGGAGGTGGATAGGTTGCCAAATTAGGTGCCTCTCTCCTTTTCATTGGTCCAGAGCCTGCTGTTGGTGTGTCTTCTGGCACATGTTTGTCGGGCTTTCAGACGTGGATGACCTCACAGCACTCATCCTGACTGTCGGCAGTCTAAAATGCTCATTGGGGGCCCGGACGGAGCTTTGAGCAGTGGGGTCCGATGTCTTTCACGGACCTCCCTCACCAGGTATCTGGTTGGATTCCTCACTGGGCATTGTGGTTTAAGGAGACATCTCTATATAATGGGACTTGTGCCTGACCCCTTTTGTAGAGTTTGTGAAACTGAGGAGGAAACACCCATGCATCTGATGACGAATTGTTTGGGTTGTGAGGAGATTAGGTTTAGGAACTTCGGCCGGAATAGGATGTCGGTAGAGGATCTTAAGCTGTGTTCTTTTAAGGTTTTGGTCTGATTTGTTCGGTCTGTTGTGAAACTTAGATGGTTGAATCCTGGGCCTGGATTTGTATTCTAGTCCCAGTGGTTGTTATTCTTTAGGGGTAGCTATATGGGCCCTGGGGGGCTTTGGATAGCGTAGGGTTTTGCCCTCCCCTTTCGCGAATAATAATAATAATAGGACACAACACGGGGATGCAGAAAAAAATTTAATGAAAGAGATCGCGTAAAGGCCGCCAGTATAGTTGTAGACAGAAAAAGTGAGAGTTTGGAATATCAAAATACAGAATCTATTTATTGCATTATTTTATCTTACTGGATAATGGACAGAAATGGAAACGCCATATAGACCAAGTAAGACAAACAGAAGTTCCCACTGATACAAAAATATATACGTACATATATGCTAATATATTATTTTCCTTTCGAGGGAGAGGAGGCTATTATATATTGTACAAATTATATTTCAAAATATTTTGCAAAATATTAATGTTTAATTATTATACTTTTTATTGCTGATTGTATTTTGTATGCTCATCTCTCAGCTGTATTTTTAGTTTGTCAAAAAAAGACGATCAATGTATACTATGTTTATATACATAAATACATTTCTTTTTTTTTTATAAACAGACTAGGGTGATCTCCAAGCTTGCGCTCATTCCCGTCCATAAAAATTCCTCTTAGTTTTAAATTCCTACCAAACTGACGACAATACTTCCGCCAACATCTGCCGCCGGCGTAAACTTGGGTGCCTCTTCCTAGCTCCCGCTCATTTCTCGCCGAAGTACATTTTCTGCCGAACTCCGCCAAAGGAACGCTATCGATTTGTTTACACCGAAACCGCATAGATTCCAAAGCCGCAAATAACAATCGAGTCAGTTAAATACCATGCCTTCTCCTCAGCCTTTAAATCAACCTATAATTTTTTTTTTTTTTTTTTTTAAATATATATACATATGTATATATACTGCTTTATTTAGGAAAAAAATAATTACAGTGGAGTTAGGTTTGAAAAAGACAAATTAAGGTTCTTAGATATTACGTAACTATCAGCGAGATAACAAAACTGTCAAATCTACAAAATATAAATAAACAAGAAAGAACTGAATGAAATAATGTAATAAAAATTAAACATAAACTTTGAATACACAGTACAATATAATATTTAATTGAACAATATAAATCTTAATCTTATAAAGTTAATAATATAATAATAAAGGTTGTTTATATGTTCATAACTTTGAGGGTTTAACAGATACCCAATATCGTTATTATGTTTATAAAGATATCTTTTGCTATAAATTGTAAAAAAAAGGGCATTCATAAAATATATGCGAAATGTTTTCAAATTCATTATTATCACAAAGCGGGCACTTTTCATCAGTGTTGATTTTGGAACTACATTTTTTAAAATATATATTTATTTGTTTGCCAGGGGAGACCCTAAACACTGACCAATTAAACAGATTTTCATAAACGAAACATTCGATAGTAGATAAAACTGAGTGCTGTTTTTATTAAAGATATCTTTATAAATGACGTTATATGCAGAGTTAACCGCTCGCCTGATATCTGAATCTATCAAATCTTGTTTATACTGATTTAGTAATGAATATCTGTGTTTTTTAATCAGATTAGGGTCCTGGCAATCCCACAACCACTGAAAACCTGTCTCTATTATCCTATCGCTTCTCGGCCTTTTGGCTAAGATGATCAAAGTGTAGTATCTCCCCCTCAACTTACTACATAAACAAAAGTCAAACCAGTATCAATCCATAATTATATGTTTATATTATAATAATATGGTTCAAACAGCAAATGTTCTGAATTAATGTTCTTCAAATTTAACAGCTAATTTAGTCAAATTTAAATAAGAAAACTATAATTTTGTAGGATAATTTGTTAACTAACATTATCAATATTATTTTAAAATAAACAACTAAAATTAAACTAATAATCATATGTTTGTTTTTTTTTTTTTGGACAATAAAAAAAATCACATGTCATTTAAAAACAAGATAAATTGAATTAAATCAGTTAAATAGAAGATTCGTAAAGAGTAGTTGTGTAAAGTATTTTAACGTATACATTTTTATTAATATGAAAATTATAATATTTAAATACGTTTATATTATAATTTATGAAGGCGCGGGGTGGCGAAGTTGCATGCATCCCGAAATAGTTTTCCGTTTTCAGTGCCTCCTGGATATTCAGCGAAACTAACAACAACAACAATTGCCAGCGCAGCCTAAAATTTTATACCGGGCCGCGTGACGCAGAATCGCTGAAATAGCTGAAGTCATGGCGATTTTGTTTTTTTTCTTTTAATTTCTCAGAAACTGTTTGTTAACATTCAATAGCAGTTCGTCTCACTTTTCCAGGTGCATTGGACACGCTCGTCTACTATACATGTGCAAGAAAAAAAGAAAAAATTCGAAGAAAATCTAAGATAGCACATTATTATTAAATCTTAGGTAAACAACAGTTTATATGAATTTAGATATCAGCTGATTATGACCTAATATATCAGTATGGCTGTGTACTGAATAAAATTAATAAAAACCAGATGGAGTCCCCTAATCACTAATCCACACCGACTTAAAGAGATATAATTTTTCTTTCCATTTTTTTCTAAGAACCCTTAAATATAATTATTACCTATGTACGAATTATATTATATAATTATTTGATATAATTATTGCGTAATTAATAGTTTAGAAAAATTATATCTTTCCAATTGGCCTATTTCTTTTATTTATTACCAAACATAATTTGTTAACATTTTCGTAAAGTAATGATGATTATGACCAAAAAATCACTTTCAGAATTAGACAGAAGTTTATACGGACTATCTTGAACACTTGACCTGTGAATACACATATTTACTGACGTAATTCGTTTTATCCTGTTCTATAAATGACATGTGACTTTTATTATAAAAAAAAAATTAAAAAAAACATATGAATATCATTTTAATTAATGTTTATTTTTAAAATATGATAATGTTAGTTAATAAATTATCCTACAAAATTATAGTTTTCTTATTTAACTGGTCTATATTAACGGTTAAATGTGAAGAACATCAGTTCAGAACATTTGCTGGTAAAGATGTAGATATTAAGAAGGTACCTTATACGGTGCTCGTAACACGTAGCTGTACTGGAGCATTAGTCCATCCAGAATGGGTACTAACAGCTGCACATTGTTTTATACATTTTGATTTCGAAACTGCGGTTGTTAGGCTTGGTGTATCAGATCAGAAACAATCTCATCGAAGTATAAAAATTAAAGAGATATATATACATCCAGAATATGTGTATAATTCTTCTGATTTATTAGGAGCACGTCATGATATAGCTCTAGTAAAATTAGAAGAACAATCTCCATTATCAGAATCTGTACAAATATTAAAATTGGAGGAAACTACTAAATGGCCGAAGCGAGGTAAGAGAAAATGCAAATTAGCCGGCTTTGGCCGGAATATTTACAACAATACAAAACTGCACATTTCCAAATTCCATGTTGCACAAGGATGTGATTGTATTAAACATAGAGAAATAATATGTACTAAAATTGTTAAAGATGGTGATGATTCACCTTGCTATGGTGATGCAGGTAGTGTTTTGGTCTGTGACAATAAAGGTGTTGCTGTAACAGCGCATGGTGTACGAGCTTCATTCTGTAGTAAAACTCGGCCCACCTCTGTGAGTGTACAGGTTGGTTGCGGTACGAAAGATTCATACTTTTTATTTTCATACATTCAACCACATTTGGACTGGTATTACAAGCTCGTACCAAGGGACAGTAAGGCCAGCAGACATACAATGAAGAGTATCCAATATTATGGTATGATTATCAGTGAATGCCTATTTACTTTGTTAATAATATTTTCGTTAAACTCATATTATTAATAAGGGACTTTGTTTCGTATTTTTTTTTTTTTTTTAGCCTAATTGTTACTGACCAACTCTGCCAATCTGTTATTTTTAATTATTTAATTACAAAAGTCAGATGTCAGTTTAATTATTTTGTTACAGTCGCTCTTAGAAACAACTCGAATTAACAAAACAACCAAACTGCTATCTAATCGTCTGTAACTAAGACCTATGAAGGAACAGTAGCATCGGAAATTTAATTATATTCCCGAATTACGAAGAAATTGAAAAATTTGACGCTGTTATGGCAAGGGTCACGCCCAATTGCATCAAGGCTAAAATACTGTGCGATGTTTATTACAATTCCAAATCTCGAATTACCAATTCCATTTAAAACTTGACTACATTCTGACAGGAAAAATTTGGAAGTGCAAACAACCATCAAACCACTCTAAACTTGATGTATTCACAAAGAGATGGTTGCCAAATAGAAGAACGTGTTGGGATATGCATTTGTTGCCTATTCTGAGAAAGAGATTAGAGCAGGCTATTATACAGGATAAACAGCTTCTTTTTTTTTTTGCCACCAATAATCCGGCTGAAAAATTAGCAATATTGCATGCCCTAAGAGGCATGATGTCATTCAATAAAAAGCATGCACAAAGGCTAGTGAAGATTTTTTTTAGTGTCAATCCGATTTTAACATATTTCAATCAGATTTTAACACATCTGCTAGATGTTTTAATAAAATATAATAGATAACTCCGCTTGTATTTAGGATATGGCGATTGCTACTGAAGATACAGGAGGATAGGGTATCCATTCTATTTAGTTGGGACATGCACTGGGTCGTTCGGAAATGAAAGAGCTGAGTTATATAATATACAAAGTAGTCAACAATGAATGAGAATCTGGGAAAGAGTTACGCCAAGTGTCCAATTTCCTGACTAATTAAGAAATGTTGTAGAGAGTGCAGCGCAGCATAGAAGTGCGGGAACATTGCTGGAAATCAGCTCTTTATAACTAGTGAATATTTTCCGGCTGTTGTTGATCGTCTGAAGATAAAAAATTTCATTTCTGATTACAAAATATCCCAGCTAGCAATAGGATCCAAAAAATTGCGATCATATTTCACTAGTTTTAAAATAAATGATTCATGCGATTCCCCTTACGAGTACGGACAACTGTAGAGTGTTGCTCATCTAAAATTACCAGTGCTCAATTGTTGGATGGTAACAGAAAACCGCTTATTCAACGAGCCTAATCACGGCTTTACTTATGGCCACCCGAGAAGAAAATACTATTAATTGAAGGCTTTAAGTTAAAATTTTAACATTTTATTAAAAATGGACTTTGATTTGCTATAAAATATTAATAAGCATAATTAATGTTTAGAGTGAAGTAATTAATGTTTTTGTTAATTATTTTGTAATCTTGTGTTTTGTTTGTACATATTTGTTATAGTATTTTGTATATATGCAAATGTTGGATTTGAATATATGTAATACTTGTATGTGGAGCATGTTAAAATAGAGTATATTTAAATTATAAATAAAAAATCTTATTTATATATATAGACTATATGGTAAAAACATTTATGGTTCTCTGAGAACCTGAATTATATCCGATGAAAATTCACCTTCAATAATTTGACACAATCGCTATACCTGTATACCTGTCAAGACGTAATAGTATGTTAAACAACATGTTTGGCTCAAACATGGTATTATGTTTAGGTAATACTTATAGCTTGCGAATTATTCGGGCCAGCATCCATCAACCCGAACTGCATCTTCAAGGAACGTTTTTTACCACTTTTTCATTATTTTCTCAAAAATGTCTCCAAGAAATCCCCTCATCTGCATTATATTATCTTCATGCAGATGTCAGGGGAATGCGCGGAATGCACGAGGCAAGCAGTTCCTTCGTGGCGTTGGCCGTGTGTGGTCTGGCATTGTCGTGCAGCAGGCAGACTCCCTTTGTCAGCATGCCTCTCCTTTTGTTCTGAATCGCCCTCCGCAATTTTTTTAGGGTCTCACAGTATCTTGCAGAGTTGGTGGTCTCCCCTTGAGGCATATATTCAATTAAAATTATGCCTTGACAGTCCCAAAACACCGATGCCATGATTTTCTTGGCTGAAATTGTGGTTTTGAACTTTTTGGCGGAGGGTGAAGAGGTGTGACGCCACTGTTGAGACTGCCTTTTGGTTTCAGGTGTGTAGTGTGCAACCCAAGTTTCAACTCCAGTAATGATGGAGCGGAGAAATTCATCTCCATGGAGTTTGTAGCGCCTCAAAAAACACTTGCCCGGCCTCCACTCGATTCAACTTGTGTTGGACTGTCAGCTGTTTTGGGACCCACCTCGCGGACAGTATTCGATATCCGAGGGTTTCTGTGATGGTTTTCGTGTAGCAGAGATCTGGAGATTTACGGAAACATTGCGAAAGTTCATCCACAATCAATCTGCGATCGTCACGGAGCGTATTTTCGATTTTTTCCACAATTTCGTCAGTCACAATTGAAGGTCTTCCGCTCCTCTGATCATCATGCACAGACGTATGACCGTTTTTAAACTCGCGACACCACTTGAACACACTCGTGGCTTATAGCTTTATCACCATATGCAGTTTTTACCTCGTTATAAACCTCAACCGGAGTTTTTCCCTTCCAAATGAGATAACGGATGACGCCGCGTATTTCACATTTGGCGGGAGATTGGATTGACATTGTTCACGAAACATATTGTCGCGTCGATATTCTCAACGTACTGACCTCGGACCGGTCTCGTTGTGGAGGGGAGGAATCAGGCTACACGACAGTGTAGCCAACATGTCGAATGCAAAATCCCTCCGGCCGTGAGATCCTCAATACACTTACTTACTGGACATGTCTTATATATATATATATATATATATAAATCCCTAATAGTTTTAAATAGAACATTTTCCAGGAAATCTGTCTTGGGATGGCTGGGGGAAGGGTGTCTTAGCACTATTAGGAATTACAGCTTTGATCAAAAGAACGACTTCTTTACAATGTAAAACGTTTAGATAATATTGAAGTCCGATAATTGCTTTGTTAGTACCGTAGAAATGAAGACAAGTGGTTTACCGTAAATCGACTGTGCAGAGTTGATGAGTTTTTGGAATTCATTCAACAATGGCTAAAACGATCGATCTTCTTTAAACATGAGACGACTGGCGCAGATATAAATGTATACAAGTATTATTATATTTTTAATTTTTTTTTTTTTTTGGAAGTAATGATTTTAGACATTCCAGGGAAATTTGCGGCATTAAATGGCGATGGAATTGGCATTCCAATTATGTCGGTAATGGCAGTGTAAAGAACGATCCTGATCCTCCAAGTACATTGCATCTAATGTGCAAATCCGCCGCCGACTGCACACGTAAAAGAAAAGCATAGAACATTTCTAGATAGAAAATTTGTTTGTAAATGTTCGGTAAACAGCAGTTTATATAAATTTAAATATCAGCTGATGATGACCTAATAGATCAATATGGCTGTGTACTGAATAAATAAATAAAGTTCATAAAACAAGATGGAGTAGATTATTAGTGATTAGATCACTAATACACCTGGTTGTTAAGAAATAAAATTTTCTGTTCATTTTTACTTCCTAGTAAGAGGAAGTATTGTAATCGTGTCAAATTTTCGATATCGGAGTTTTCACACGGAAATATCCGTTTTGAGGACCTCTGAGTCCAAAAATGTGGTTTTTAGCAAATGGTCTGTGTCTGTGTGTGTGTGTGTGTTTGTATGTTTGTGAACAGCATAGCTCTAAAACGAAAAACCGTATAAAGTTGAAACTTGATATTCCTTTTAGTTATCACCATGGGATCTGACAATACGTTATCTGTCAAAATTCCTCAACCGGTAGTATACCACTTTACTAGTTGGATTTTTTACTTTTTTGTGATTTTTTCAAAAATGGCTCCGACGATTTTCTTGAAACTTCTTATATAAACTAAACATGCAAAGATCTACAACTTTTATTTGAAACATTTCTCTGGGAAAATTCATTTAAGGGCACTTTTAAGGGGGGGGGGGGTATATTTTTCTCTAAAGTGCTCTGATAGTTGATTATACAATTCTATCATCCAAACAAAATTAATTAGAAATAAATAGATGGCCAAAATTCCGAGTTTTAAGAAATTTAGTAAACCGCAAGTGCGCTTTTACTGAACAGTTTTTTCAGTTTTCGACGAATTTCGTTAAATTTGGTATACAAATTCTAAAATTTGTCAATTATAATTTTGAGAACAGGAGTAAGAGAAAGTTGTGTGAGTGTTTCTCCCCAGATTTTTTTTTTTTCAGAATTATTTAATACAAAGCAAGAGTTTGCCTTTTATGGACGAACGCAGATCGAATGTCAACTGCTGAAGTAGGCCACTCGTTTGTCGGTTCTCTATTTGGTAAGAATCTAGCAACTCTTTACTTAGCGCGGCCAGCCACATCGCTTTCATGCTTAATCTACATAGTCTGCCTGCTTCACTCCCCCACTCCTCTCCAGCATCCACTGTTCAGATTGCCTTATTCCTCTTGCTTCTTATGTTGTAGGGTTGGTATGTTGGTGTGTATGTTTATGCGAGTATGAGTATACTCCTATATATTTAATTTAAATTTTATTGTTTCTTAAATATATACAAAATAAATATGACATTACGTCACAAACATTGAGCCACCCGAGAGGCATACAGACTCAAAGTTATAAAAGCAGATAAAGAATCATAATTGGCCTCTATCTATTATATTATCCGTATAAAATGTCAGAAATTAAGTGAGTTAGAAAGATTCGATGTAGTTAAAAATCACATTCATTAAGACACATTCAAAAACTATCATTTAAGAGTCAACATACAATTTTAAAGAGCTTCATGAAGCAACATTTCTTTGAAACAATTCATTTGGACACTCGGTGTAATTCTTTTCCAGTTACTTACTTATTGCTGCTTATTGGCAAGAAATTCGGCTCCTTCATTTCCGAACGATCCGAATTAAATTTATCCAACTAAATTGGATGCATTTCCTATCCTATATCTCCATTAACAATCGCCACATCCAAACACAAGTGGCCGTATAGCCAAGTTTTAATGGGAAATGGTAAGTCCAGATTTGGAATAGTAATACCATTGCACGGTCTGCCCTGTTGATACACCTGGCCTTCGCTAGACGGTTTGTTGGTCTTGATAGAAATGAGCGCGACATGCAGCGTTAATTTCTTCAATTTCTTCTGGGTTTTTTCCAGCTGAGAATATAAGTTAAATTCCCGAAGCTACAGTTTCTTCGCATTAGATAATTAACCATAGGATCAATTATAGACTATTAGATTAGAACATTAGTAGTTTTGTTAATTCGAATTGTTTCTAAGAGCGACTGTAACAAAATGATTAAACTGACTTATCTGATTTTTCTGGCAAAATAATTAAAAATAACAGATTGGTAAAGTTGCTAAGTACAATAAGGCTAAGAAAGAAAAATACGAAACAAAGTTTCAATATTTATTTTCCTTATTATTAATAAGAGTTTAACGAAAATATTATTAACAAAGTGAATCGGCATACAATGTCAATAATATCATAATGCTGGATACTCTTCATTGTATGTCTGCTGGCCTTACTATCCCTTGGTACGAGCTTGTAATACCATTTCATATGTGGCTGAATGTATGAAAACAAAAAGTAGGTATCCTTCGCACCACAAGCAAACACTATATTGAGATTTGCGGGCCTGTCACTGTCGCAGTATTTACTTGGTAAACCCAGCGACATTACACCTACACCTTTATTTTCACAGATCAAAATACTACCTCCATCACCAAAACAAGGTGAATCATCACCATCTTTAACAATTTTAGTACATATTATTTCTTTATCTTTAATACAATCACATCCCTGTGTAACATGGAATTTGGAAATGTGCAGTTTACTATCGTTATACAAATTCCGACCAAAGCCGACTAATCTACATTTTCTCTTGCCCCGCTTCGGCCATTTAGTTTCATCCAATTTTAATACTTGTATGGTTTTAGTTAATAGAGCTGGTTTATCTAATTTTACTAGAGCTAAATCATGACGTACTCCCAATAAATCAGAAGTATTATACAGATATTTTGGATGTATATGTACACTTCGAATGCTTATATTATAATAAGAATTTTCCTTATCTGATGTACCAAGTCCCACAGTTGCAATATCCAAATCAGTATCTATAAAACAATGTGCAGCTGTTAGTACCCATTCTGGATGGACTAATGCTCCAGTACAGCCTTTTGATACGAACACCGTGTAAGGTACTTCCTTAATATCGACTACTTTACCAGGAAATGTTCTAAACTGACGTTCTTCACATTTAATAGCTAATATAGACCAGTTAAATAAGAAAACTATAATTTTGTAGGATAAATTGTTAACTAACATTATCAATATTTTTAAAATTAACAACTAATTAAAATGATATTCATATGTTTTTATTATTTATTTTTTTTTTTTATATTAAAAGTCACATGTCATTTATAGAACTGGATAAAATGAATTATATCAGTAACTATGTGTATTCAATTCACAGGTCGAATATACAGTTAGTTCGGTATAAACTATGTCTGATTCTCAATGTGTGATTAATTGGGCATAATTATTATAGTTACACAATTACTGTCACAGACCGAAACATTAGAAATTGAAAATTTAAGCATATTCATTTGAATGCAGTGGCATTTTCAATGGCTCAAGTGTTGTTATAATAGGTTCCTTAAGAAAAAGAGTTCAGGCAAACCTTCATATTGCACACGGAATGGAATGACAAAAAGGAAAGCCCGAAGTAAGAAGTTAAGTGCTGTATGAAAGGTATAGATAAAGAAGGTAAAGAGAAGCTAAAAATGGAGAAGAAGATTTTTTTTTTGTTTAGTCAGAATTGGTTAGTGATGTGTTTATATTATCTGTATAAAAGCTCCGCAAGTGAGTTAGAAATAATTTGATGAAGTTAAAAAAATCATATTCAGAAAAAGATAACAGCCCCAGGAATCACTTTATGTATTCGAGAATTTATAAACTATCTTCCAATTTACAGACAATTTTAAAGAGTTTCATCAAGTAAGAATTCCCAGAAGTAATAAGCTGTGTCTTCATCACCATTCTGTCAAGTAACTCTTTTACAGAATATAGAATTCTTTACAAACCACCAAACCAAATTAAACGATCATTAGAACACCAACAGTTCCTAACCTCACTAACCAGCACGTCATACTTCAACACCAATCTACGCACTATCACAGTCGCTGTGAAACGAATGGTTCGGGCTATGTCCATGAATGCAACCTGCGACTTTGCAATATGCTTCTTTTCCACTTTTTTTTGTGATTTTTATCAAAAATATCTCAAATAAAAATTTCTTAAACTTCGCATACTATCTGAATAATTAATTTAACTTAAATTATACTTTTCCCACACACACACGACTTAAAAGACAAGCCATGACTAAACGTGCCAAACTTCTTTACCGGCTTCTCGGACGACGGTCTAAATTACCAACTGAACTGAAGAGACTTAATATATAACACCATAATCAAACCTATGTGGACTTACGGACTAAAGTTGTGGGGTTCAGCCAAACCGACCAACATACGGACCATACAAACATTTCAATCCAAACTACTCAGACAGATAGTTGACGCTCCTTTTTACGTTACAAACCTCACTCTCCACAATGACCTTAACATCCCTTTCGTACAACAACTTGCCAAGACAAAATACCACAAATACCACACTGCTCTCTCACACTGCCCTAATCCCTTCGTACAGTCTCTTGCTTCTACTACCATCCCTGACAATCCACCTTGCCGACTGAACCGCCAGTGGCCCCGAGATTTCCTTCGGGACTGATCAGTGACTGGTATCCCGTAGAGAGTGCTACCACTGGGTAGTTTCTCTCCTCCCACTCTTCACGCCTCTATACTCTCTCTCTTCTCATTTACTTATTGTATATAGAACTATACAGATTGTAAATTTCTAAATAAAGAAAAAAAAAAAAAAAAAATTATACTTTTATTTAATGTTCTTCCAGGTAAATTGAATTGTTTCAATTGATTTGAAAATTGACTTGTAGTTTTTCTCTTGTAAAGTTTTACTTGTAGTAAATTGCCACTTCATTAAAATGCTAATCGCTTCGCTAGTACTCCAGATATAAAATGAATTGGTTCTTTTAACATCAATTATCCCGTCCAAATATGACCTTGCCAGATATAACAGCGGCCAGAATTTTTTGGGTGTGCACAATTTTTTATCAAGATTTGATTATTCCGAAGAATATACCATAAGTAAGAACAATTGCAGCGCATATTTTGTTTCGATTCCCTGATGGGGAACAATCTATAAGATTATATGATAAACACTTCATAGATAACCGCAGTACCTATTGCATTCAACAGCTCCAATATATACCAGTCACTAGTGAAGTAATCGGTGATGAAACACAAAAAGATCCAAAAATATTGCATGCTCTATAAAATTGGCACAAATTTAACGAAAGTTAAAAATTGAAAATGAAGCATATTCACTTGAAAGTAGTTTCATTTTCAGGATTTCAAGTGTTTTTATAACAGTTTGCTTAAGTAAAAGTGTTCAGGCAAACATACATATTGGCACACACATAGGAATGACGAAAAGGAAACCCCTAGCAAAAAGTGATTGGTATTTGAAAGGTATAGAAAAAGATATCGAGGAAATGATTAGAAGATGAAGGACGTACGCTCTAATTCAGAACAACCCACGCAAATCGATTCATGACCTTGGGCAGATACTAGTAGCCCTTGACAACGAATTCACGTTGATTATGCGTGACCCATGAATGAAAATACTTTCTGATTATTAGTTTATGCTTCTTACCGCTGGGTGGAAGTGTTCTCAATAGAATTGTATGACGTCCCCAATTTTAGTCAGGCTTGTAGGGTTGATTTTTTTCAAGATTTGGAAACCTAATAGTTCTCATTAGTGTGATATTGAACACAATTCACATCTACCAAATTTATGTGTTTCTAAAACAACACTGCACCATACATTAGACTACTAATGTAGTCCAGCGGCCAGAGAGGTACTTGGAAATATTTAAACAAGTGTTAAATAGCTTGAGTTCAGAAAAGAAAGATATGAATTGCAAATTATACCGTTTGTTTAGCTCAGTACAGACGATCACAGACATTAATAAATACTGACTAACTCATGCGAGCTAATATTCATAAAGATTCCTAAAAGAACTTACAATACTGTCTGAAAGAACATTATCAAAAGTATAACAGTAGGGCCAACACGGAATGCAGAAAAAACAATTAATGAAGACTACCGCCTAAAGGTCCACCAGTGTAGTTTTAAATAGAAAAAAGTTGGATTCTGGAATGATAAAATAAAAGCTTCAGTTCATTGCATTACAGTATATTAACTTCTAAATTCTACCACTCAAACTTACTAAGAAAGCACGGGTCCATAGCAATCTCAACCGGGGATTATGCTGATATTAATATAACGTGTTTCATCAGCAAATTGTTCTGAACTGATATCTTCACATTTAACCGCTAATATAGACCAGTTAAATGAGAAAACTATAATTTTGTAGGATAATTTATTAACTAACATTATCAATATTTTCAAAATTAACAACTAATTAAAATGATATTCATATGTTTTTATTAGTTATTTCTTTTTGATGATAAAAATCACATGTCATTTATAGAACAAAATAATATGTATTACATATTTAAATATTTATATAGAGTATTTGTGGCAGTACACAGTTGAGTTATATTATAATTTTTGGGAGAGGTGGGAGTAAAAGTGCTCGAGTCCGAGATAGTTTTCATTTCCAGTGC
Organism: Triatoma infestans; assembly: GCA_011037195.1. Classification (NCBI taxonomy): domain Eukaryota; kingdom Metazoa; phylum Arthropoda; class Insecta; order Hemiptera; family Reduviidae; genus Triatoma; species Triatoma infestans. The sequence goes on from JAAEAF010003851.1 coordinate 24,144, forward strand.
CCCCTGGATATCCAATTAGACGAACAACAACACTCGCCAGTTCAGCCAAAAATTTTATACAGTGCTGCGCGCGACGTAGGGTCGCTGAAGTAGCCGAAGTTATGGCGATTTTTTTTTGATTTTTTTTTTAATTTCTCCAAGGCAACTGTTTATTTACTGATCTCTTTTCGGCTTTTCTTGAAGTACTAGGTAATTTGCCAGACAAATCATGTAGGCAAGGCTAACTAAAGCACGATTCTGATTCTCCAGGTACATTGGACACGTTTGTCTAATACACTCGTAAAAGAAAAAATAAATAGAAAAAAATTCAAATCCTTCCAAAGAAAATCCAAGATAGCAAATTCATTTTAAATGTTAGGTAAGCAACATACATTTATATAAATTTAAATACTGGCTGACTATGACCTTATTAGGTCAAAATGACCTACTTAGTGAATAAAATAAATACAAGTAAAACAAGAAGCAGCTCAAATCACTAATCCACACTGGTTCTAACCAAATAAAATTTTCCTTTCATATAATTAATTGATATAATCATTATTAATAATTTAGACAATTATATCCTTTCCATTGGCATATTTCTTTATTTATCACCAAATATAAATTGTTAACATTTTTGTAAATTAATGATGAGAGTCAGATATAGGATCCTGTAAATACACATATTTACTGACGTAATTCATTTGACTTTTATATTACAAGACATGTGACTTTTATTATAAAAAAAAATTAAAAAAAAAACATATGAGTATCTTTTTAATTAGTTGTTTATTTTGAAAATATTGATAATGTTAGTTAACAAATTATCCTACAAAATTATATCTTTCTTATTTAACTTGTCTATATTAGCTGTTAAATGTGGAAAACGTCAAATGAGAACATTTGCTGGTGAAGAAGTAGATATTAAGGAGGTACCTTACACGGTGCTCATATCAAAAGGCTGTACTGGAGCATTAGTCCATCCAGAATGGGTATTAACAGCTGCACATTGTTTTGTAGATTTTGATTACGAAACTGCGTTTGTTAGACTTGGTATATCAGATCAGAAAAAATCTTATCTTAATATAAAAATTAAAAAGGTATATATACATCCAGACTATCTATATAATACTTCTGATTTATTAGGAGCACGTCATGATTTAGCTCTAGTAAAATTAGCAGAACAGACTCCATTAACAGATTCTGTGCAAGTATTAAATATGGATGAAAATGAATGGCCGAAGGGAGGCAAGATAGAATGTGAATTAGCCGGCTTTGGACGGAATATTTTCAACAATACAAAACTGCACAGTTCCAAATTCCATATTACACAAGGATGTGATTGTATTAAAGATAATGAAATATTATGTACTAAAATTGTTAACGATGGTGAAGATACACCTTGCTATGGTGATGCAGGTAGTGTTTTGGTTTGTGACGATAAAGGTGTAGCTGTAACATCGCATGGTGTACCAGCTTCACTCTGTAACAATAGTCGGCCCGAGAATCTGAGTATACGGATTGCTTGTGGTACGAAAGATATCTACTATTTGTTTTCATACATTCAACCACATTTGGACTGGTATTACGAGCTAGTACCAATGAATAGAACGGTCGAAGCAGATACAACGGACAGTACGCAATATTATGAAATGGTTAACGGTGCTAGTCTATTTACTTTGGTAGCAGCATTTGCGTTAATAATACTATTAACTTTTATTAAAAATAAGAGAAAGTCATAAGAAAAATAAAAATTGAAACTTTGTTTCGTATTTTTCTTTCTTAGCCTTATTGTACTGATCAACTTTGCCAATCTGTTATTTTTAATTATTTCGTTACAGTCGCTCTTACAAACAACTAAAATTAATAAAACAACCCAAAACTGCTATCTAATAGTCTATATTTAAGACCTATGGTTCATTGTCTAATGCGAAGGAACAGTTCCTTCGGAAATTTAACTTATATTCTCCGCTGGAAATCCCAGAAGAAATTGAAGAAATTGTTGGTGTTTTTGTTATAGCCGGAGTCACGCCCAGTTGCATCAAGTCTAAAAAAAAAAAAAAAAAAAAAACTATCTAGCGAAGGCCAGATGTATGAGGGCAGACTGTGCAATGGTATTACTATTCCAAATCTGGAATTACCAAGACCGTTTAATACTTGACTACATTCTGCCAGGAAAAATTGATAGCGCAAGTAACCATCAAACCATTGATCTTTATATATTCACAGATGGAAACAGAATAGAAGTACATGTTGGATTTGCCTTTGTTGTCTACTTCTCTGAAAGAAATTATTTCAAAATATATATATATATATATACTGTAAGATTTCTTTGGCTCCTATAATCCGGCAGAACTATTAGCAATTTTGCAAGCTCATTAAATAAAAAGCATATGCAATGACAAGTGAAAATTTAAAGTGTCAGTCAAGTTCCGCTAAATGTGTTAATAAAATATAAGAGACTAATAGTTTGTGTTTAGGATGGCGATTGTTAGTGGAAATACAGGATAAGGTATACATACTATTTATAGTTGGATGCTCTGAATCGTTCGTAAATGAAAGTGCTAAATTTTATAAAAAGCAGTTAGCAATGAATGAGAATTTGGGAAAGAGTTACGCCAAGTGTCCAATTTCCTGACTAATTAAGAAATGTTATAGAGAGTGCAGCGCAGCATAGAAGTGCGGGAACATTGCTGGAAATCAGCCTCAAAGTGGCTTATATCTAGTGAATATTTTCCGGCTGTTGTTCATCGTTTGAAAATAAAAAAAATCATTACCAGAGTCAACTCGGGTATTAACTGGACACGAAAAATTAATTGCCATCATATTTTTCTAGATTTAAAATAACCAATTCATTCGATTGCTCTTCAGGGAGTGGACAAGTGCAGAGGGTAGCTCATCTAAATTACCAGTGCTCAATCAAAAACCGCTGCTTATTCATTGCTTTACTTATGGCCATCCGAGAAGAAATACTATTAAGTGAAGACTAATTTGTGTATATGCAAATGTTGGATAGAGAATGCATGTAATATTTATATGTGGAGCATGCTAAAATGGTGTGTATTTAAATTAAAAATACAAAACTTACACAAACACACATACACACACACATACATTCATATATATATATATATATATATCTATGAGATCCTGAAATGTACTCTATAACGGGGTTGTTGAGGAGAGAAATTAGGTTTGAATGATGGGGTTATTGAGGTGAGAAATTAGGTTTGATTAAATGAACGAGATATGAAGCCACTAATATAATGTAGCTAAGTTTACAATAACTGCACTGGACTTTATAATGAAAATGATAGAATGAATGGTGAGAGTAAAGATATGACACGATGCGATGTACAATTGTATGGTTGTATCTGATAGATTCTATAGATAGCTTCCCACTGGCTTATATACACAGGTTCTCCCATTCTTGCCTGCCTAAGTCTCAGAGAGTAGTCTCTGTTAACTAGAGAGGGCCTTCTCTTTTCTCTGCTGAATCCTTGCGATACTATTACAACTCCAATAAAATATCACTCTCAATAATTTGACACAATCGCTACTTATCAGGAAATAATATTTTGTTAAACTAGATTTTTAGCTCAAACCTTGTTACTTTAAATATTACCATCGCTCGTGATACGAATGATTCGGGCCAGCATCCATCAACCCGAAATGCAAATTTACTGAGTGTTTTTTTTTTTTTTTTTTCTTCATTATTTTCTCAAAAAGAAATGTCTCCAAAAAATGTTTCCCCCCTCATCTTTCTTATTTATCTTCATATATACCTAAATCCCTAATAATTTTATTTAAAACGTTTTGCAGGAAAACTGTCTTGTGTGGGGTGGATGGTTGGGGGTATTCCTGAATTATGTTAATATTGAAGTGCGCTAATTGTTTTTGCTAGTATCTCCTACATTCAAAGAAAGGTGGTTAACCGTAAATTGGTTACTACTGAATTGATAATTAAGTTTTTTTGGAATTTACTCGAAAATCGCTATAATGATTTTCTTGAAACATGAGACTGTGCACAGATATAAACGTATCTCGCTTTTTAATTTTTTGGTGGTGGTGGTGGTGGGGATTCTGATATTTTTTTTTTTTTTTTTTAAGAAATTCCAGCAAAATTTACGATGCTTTTAGTTGGTGCGTTCAATTTATGTAGGTAATGGTGATGTAAAGTACGATCCAGGATCCTCCAAGTACATTACGTCTAATGTGCGAGTCCGCCGCCGACTGCCGCACACGTAAAATTAAAGCACAGAAAATTACTAGGTAGAAAATTTATTTGTAAATGTTCGGTAAACAGCAGTTTATATAAATAAAAATAACAGCTGACGATGACGTAATAGATCCAAATGGCTGTGTACTCAATAAATAAATAAAATTTTATAAAAAAACAAGATGGAGTTCTAATCACTGTAATACACCTGGTTGTTAAGAAATAAAATTTTCTGTTAAATTTTTTTTTTTAAATATTATTTATTAATAATTTTGTGAAGTAAAATTGATTTTATCGTGTTCTTTAAATCAT
>JAAEAF010003852.1:0-82570 GCA_011037195.1 Triatoma infestans
TATTTATCAGTTTACTTTTTTTTTTCAAATTTTATTACCGTTTTTCATCCAGATTGTAACAAAATAAAAATAAAATTAGATTTTTCTATATGCCAGTATAGATATTTTTATTAATACCATTCTTTTTGTTTATGATACTCGTTTATTGTAACAACAATAAAGTTTTTGATATAGTTTTGGTAATAATTTTATTATATTTCTTTATAAAATATATTATCGTACCTACTTTATCTACATTTCCCTTTTAGTAATATTGGCCATTTCAAAAACTTGTATCTTTCTTCTACAAAGTTGCCTTTATTGTCTTCTATAATAAATATTTATTTACTTTGTTATTTGGTATTATGTTTTTCCTCATAAGAGGAGGAAACTTCTTTTATTTCATACAATTTTGTTTCAGCTTTTATTTTTCATATATAAAATTGATGTAAATTTGGACCCATTATTTTTTTTTTCTTTTATATTTATCTTGAACTGCAAGCAATGAATTATATTTATGAATATAATCTTTCATAAAGTATATAATATTTTTATATGAATGTCGGATAGTAACTATTTCTCCTATTGAAACATAAAGTAGATCTACTATTGTAAATATTGCATTCGAGTTAGATTCGTGAAATTGAGCCAACACCGTAAATAAAGTTTTGAGTAAGATAATAACAGATTCCTAAGTAAGATTATGATTGTGCGAAACCTTGCGTATGTGTTGGAGGGATAAATCAAATCCCTACGATCAAAATATTAGACGACTTTCTCGTGTAGCAAGTTAATAGAATTAAAAAAAATTGGCAATTTCTTTTTAAACCTAACTTTTCACTTAGCCCTAATTTAAATACAGAGTGCATCTACCCAAGACAGATTTGCTAAAAGCGATTACATTAAAGTCCAGAGGAGAGCACCCAAAAGTATTGAACAAACCAATATATTCGAAATTTAACGTCACAGATTTCTCAGAAACCCCATTTTTCCGAAATAATGTTTCAAATAAAATTGATACGATTATATCTTTTCATTGCAAGTTTAAAGAAATTGTTGAATATATGGATGGTGCTGGAAAAATTTCAGAAAGAATTTTGTTGTGTAATCTTTCCTCGGCCATTTTCATGAAAAACTCTTTAGTTTCTGGGGTGAGACCGCGTCGGTGGTTGGTTATACACCAACGTTTCGTATACTGCAATGACCCAGGGTCGTCACACCTTGCAAGCTAATGGAGCAATGAACCTTGGTAGAGAAGGGGCTTTGGTGCTACCTGGATAAAGAAGGGGGATGGAAGAAGGAGCCACGCCCCTTCTTTATCAAAGTTCAAGTATTGTGTTGTAGCCATTTTTAATAACATCGCAAAAACTTCAGGTAAGGCCGCACTTCCGGTTGATGGATTTTTACCCAAAACTTTATTGCCTCATGCGATGTTGTTACCTAAACGGAAGGTCAAGTTTAAGCTGCCTACGATGTTTTCTTCTTGAGATATTTTGTCCACAAACCACTGGGGATCCACAATAGATCTCTTAGTGTAGGTAGTAATGGAACGAGGCTCGCCTCTTCTTTTGTCAATCTCTAATCTATTCATTGTCCACAAAACCATTTACACACATTTACATCATTTACTAAAAAAACATTTGTTCGTATCTAAGTGACGTCAAACCATGTCGAATATATAATACATCGCAATACTTCCTCTTATAGAGTAACAGGAAGTAGACAAATTGGCCTAATATAGAAATTCAAGTGTTCGGAATTTTGCCCACGAGATTATATTTTTTTTTTTTTAACTTTTTTTAAACAAAATATTTATGTTTTTGGAGTCAGTGGCAGTAAATTCGCCATTTAAAAGCTTCATAGGCAAGCGCACCAAGGCGCCACTATTGAGCGTGCAATCGCACGTCAAGTACGCATTATACTCGCTGACACGTTCACCACAAGAATTGGCGAAAGGGGCTCAACTTCAACACCAATCTCTTACCGAGAAGTTGTCTTTAGCTGCAAGAGAAATTGAATAAAACCTGACCATTTAAGTGCCATTGTAGTCCGATTAAAAAAATTCACCCGATTAAACACCAAACATTAGTCGCTACATCGACTTCATCTTTGAAAGGTTCAACAAGTTTACCACTTTGGCAGTCTACCATTAGAGTAAGCAAGATACTACAGTCACATCATTCTTCAAGTTACTCACAACAAGCCAAACTCTACCATTCTACTTTCATCACACTAACAACAAACATCACTCATCGCTCTGACACTCTCCCTTCTATAAACTCTTCTCTCCTTAATCAGTAAATCATAAAATATAAACTTATCTATTGTAAATGCAAGTAATCATTACGGTGTTGGCCAATACCACAGATTGCTACCCTACAAAAGCTAATCTCCTTATAAAGAATATTAAATAATAAGTTTATTATATTTTCTTTTAATTATAAAAAAATGTTTCAACAATTTCATTACATTAGAGATATTTTCCATGGTAGCCTGCTTCATGTTATGGTGATCGACCGGTTTTGAGCATTCGCATATCATTAGGATGTTTGATGTTTTGTTAAAACAGTGCGATAACATAGACTTGTACAGAGGAAAATCAATTTATACACTCGACCACACGACCACAACTTTGAAAAGAACATTTCAATATAAAATACTCATTCGTTTCCTTTGTTATTTCAACTTTGGAGAAATAATAAAGTAGAAAATTATCTAAGTATTTTTTTAGAAATAACATCACTTTTTGATTTATTTAAAAAAAGAGAAAATAATGAAAATACTGGAAAAAATTAAATTTTATAGCGTAAAAATGTGGGATCACACCTGAATGAAGATCAAAGTATTTCTTCAGATCTGAGGCTGTAATCAGCAAAAAAATTAAATAAAATAAAAAATCAAGGTTTGTCTGAGGGGCAAATTTCCACTCAGTGAGTTCTATTATTTTTTTCCCCTTTATTTTATTTTTATTTATTTTATTCTTTTTTTTGTCTTTCAGAGTTAGCTCGAAATGTTCAGGAATATTTCTCTCGTTTTTTTTCTTTTCTTTATAGCTCAAGATTCTTGATTGACGGATATCTTTTTTTTAACTTTTTTAAACTGTAATAATGATTATATTTTTAGTGTTTGCGTGTGTAAATGTGAGAACCAAATATCTCAAAAACGAAAAATCGCAGGAAGCTCAAAATAGTATTCCATTAAGTTCCACCGCACCGGATATGAAAGTTTCGAGCATAATCGCATCAACCATACTAGCGACTTTACATAATTGGTTTTTCTAGCTTTTTTGCGTTTTTTTTTTGGAAAATGGCTCCAACGATTTTTTTTTAAACTTTTTATGCTATCTACACACATGATTACCTATCACTTTTATTTGTAATATTTTCCCAGGAAAATTGCTTTGTTGGTGTTAGAATTAGAATGATGCAGGGGGGGGGGACTAAAACCCAGGCACCGCAGCCTCCCATTGAGGCTTATTGTGCCAACCCCTCAAACCTAGTAGTGGAAGCCTCACCTCTTCATGAGGTCCAAAACCTTCCCCACCAGTCCCTCCTGGAGCACGATTTCCTCCGGTCTCAACGTGCCGAAGATCTCGTACCTCAGTCTGCCGATTGCATAGCAATCAAATAACAGGTGAGAGGCCGTCTCCTCCTCCTCCTGACACAATCTGCTCAAGGACTCTACATCCACCAACCCCACCTTGTGCAGATATTTTTTGAACCTGCCATGCCCAGTAAACACGCCCGTTATCAGAGAAATCTGATACCTGCTTAGACCCAGGATGTATCTGGTCCTTCTTCCACACAGCTCTGGCATAACCATTTTGCCGTGCTTCGCCCCAGTATTCAGCCTCCAGTATCGGTTATGTTCCGTCCGAATCCAGTCTCTTAGAGCCGCCCTCGCCATACTTTTGGCTACCCCTAGAGCAAGTTCCGGCCCAAGGAAGGGAGTATTCGCTCCCTCCCTGGCCAGTTGGTCAGCTATTTCATTTCGTATGATCCACTTATGCTCCGGCACCCATACTAGCCGAACTTTGTTGTGCCGGGATAATGCCTCCAAGGAGTCTCTACACTCCCTGACCAAAGGGGAGGTGATTCTGAACGCCCGAAGAGCGTTCAGCGCAGCCTGGCTGTCCGAGAAGATGCATATCTCTCTATTCCTAGAGTCCATACGCAGGTTCTCCTCAGCACAGATCTTTATTGCATATTTGTTGGTGTTTCTAGAGGAACAGTAGGAGTTAAGCTCTCTTCTAAAGTACCACTTCCCAATACAATGTATGGTTCTGCCACCTATTTAATATTAATATATATATTAGAAGCATTTTAGATTTAGGAAGTCTGGAGAGAGACTCCTGGGGCGATAATTGAAGTTACAATTACCCTCTAAAGCCATGTCTGTTTATTAGACTTAGGAATCCTGAGAGAGATTGTTGCCTTGGGTGAAGGTTGCAGGCATCAGTTTCTTGTCCCCAAAGAGAAGAAATCTCTGCCACACAAGCCTTTCACACTGATACAATACGTGCATTGCTATTTCATCTTCTTCCTGACCAAACCTAAACAGGTTACCCATTTTCAGGCCCATACGATGTATATGCTTGTTACTTTGAAATTTAAATTGTATTTAAAAATTTGAAATATTTTGTTATTTGAAATTTAAAGTGGCCAGTAAGGAGCCCATAGACATTCTATAACTACGCGCCCTTGTTGGAGAAATTCTGCAGTAAGCCAAATTTGAAAAAAAGAAACGATTAACCGATTGTCCAAATTTATAGAATTGTTTGTTTAGTTTGGTGAAATTTCCTTGAAAACGACTGTGACGATTTTCATTAAACTTGGTACAAACGATATAAGCCTATTGCTTTTTTTTTTTTTGTAAAATTTGTCTGTAATTTTTTTTTTTTTGGTGGCTCGAGGATTCTGAGACGTTCAAATTTAAATCTGTTTGTTTTGATTGGATCCGCAGAGCTGGAAAATATCTTTGATTCAAATCTGTTTGTTCAATATTTAATATCGCTTTATACAATGCAATCGTTCTCTACTTGCCTTGGCGTTTGTAGGTTGGCCGGCATTTGCTTCCGCTGACCACCTGTATATTTATGTTAGGACAGAAATGATTAAAATTTTAAATTTAGAAGAAATTTATTAAGGTAAAGCTAGGAGAGATGACGCACATTTCACAGTTATGCCCTGTATCAGAATATAGGAGATATATTAAAGAGGTAATGCTTATAAAACTATGTCAAATACTATTATCTATAAAAAAAAAGTTATTTTTTCAAAATAAAGACATTCTCATTTATTCCAGAAACAAAATACAAATATACTACATTTGGCCGTCTCTCGTGTAGGATAGGTAGGATAGATGACGCACCATAGGTAGGAGACCTCTCCCCTATGAAGGTAACATGACACGACGTGAAACTTGGTAAACACTATGTCTACGAGTCCAACTTTAACGACCGCAGGAAATCTTTCATTTCAATTGCAATTAATATAGTATATAAAAACGAAAAAAAATTTACTAAGCGTTATGAAAATTCAGGTATTCACCAGATATTATAGCTGATGCGAATAAATGTTCGTAGAACACAAAAGTAAACACAAAATAGCTGAAGAATTTTGGATTACGTTCGCTTCTGATCTCTCTATTTCTAGACTAACTTCCATGACACCACGAAGTGGCAAACAAGAGAAGCAAAGCCTGCGTCTTCTCTCCTAGCTTTACCTATATGTAAGCATATTAAAGGAGTATGAGAAAGTCGCATGAGTATTGCGCCTGAGATCTTTTTTTTTAAATATTTGTTTGCTTCATTGATAAGGATCCAAAAACTAAGTTTGGAATTTTAGAGAAGGGATAGCGGATGTCTCGGGTTCTAATCCAGCAGTGCTGCCCTTAGATTTTCTCTTCCTAGATGCCTCTACAGCTCACTAGGAGTGAGTTTGATTCACTGGTCGGAACTCCAAATAGATTAATTCTGGAATCAAGTTTTCTTTTTATTTATCCAGACTCTGCAATGCACTCTAGCTCTCATCTTCTTGATCCCATCCAATGTCTGAGATCGTTTGGTAACCATACTGGTAGTTAGTAAATAATTTATTTGGAAAATCTGCCAAATATACTGCCTATATTTATAAATTTCAGAAAATTAATTATAAAACAGAACAAAACTATTAAATTATGAAGAAACTTTTCACCCAGAATTAAATTTCATTGAACATGGCATTTAAAGAAGAAAAAAAAAGTGAACAACTAAATATTAGATAATATCTGTGTGTAATTATGTAGGAAAATGGTTATTTGTATTTAATATTCATGAGAGATCTAACAGCTACCTTTATGTATGTTTGGTATGACGTCAATAACTAAAAAACAAGCACGTGTCAGCACGTGTCTCTCTCTCTATCGCTTTTTTTCTAACCCACTCTCTCGCATTCACTCCCACTTACCATCCCCTCTTCCCTTTCTTGCTGTCTGTTTATTATACAGTCAAAGTAGTATTAAATTGGAACAATATTCTGTCTATTCTCGGTGTATTCATTAAGTTGTCACCATTGATCAACATAAGAAATTCTTTGTTCAGCTTGTTATATTCGCTCTTTTTTCAATTGTGATTATTGTCTCTTATTATCTAACTGGTCTTAGTGAAGTTTATTTTTGTTTCATTTTATCTTACTCAAGTAAGAGGAAAATTTAGGAATTTGTTCAATTTTAGAAATTCTTTTTTCATAGGGGCTATGGGTTTTAGAAAGGTCATCTAAATCCGAACAAAATAAAAATCTGGTGTGATATACTCACATAACATTCTCTTACTCCAGTTTTTAAATTGAAATTGACAAATTTTATATTTTCGTCTAAAACTAAAAAAAAAAGTTCAGTAAAAGCCCGCTTCCGGTTTACTAATTTTCTTGAAACTCGAAATTCTGACTATCTACTTCTAATTAATTTTGTTTAGATGGTAAAATTGTATGATCAACTACGATAGCACTTTAGAGGGAAACATAACCTTACCTCTCCTCCCAAAACCCCCTTACATGACTTTACCAGGAGTAATGTTTCAAACAAAAGTTATAGAGCTCTTTATATGTGTAGTTCACATTCCTAATTTAAAGAAAATCACTGGAGCCGTTTTTAAGAAAATACCAGAAAACTTGAAAAATATATTTCAGTAAAAACGCACTTTCAGTCATCCGATTTTTTTTTTCAAACTCGGAATTTCAACAACACATTTAATTCTAATTAATATTATTTAGATGACAGAATTGTATCTTAAACTGAAATAGCACTTTAGAGAAAACCTAACCCCACCTCTCCACTAAAAAAGTGCCTTTAAATGAATTTTCCCAGAGAAATGTTATAAATAAAAGTTCTAGATTTTTGCAGGTGTAGTTGATATTATAAGTTTGAAGAAAATCGTCGGAGCTATTTTTGAGGAAATCGCAAAAAAAGTAAAAAAAAAAAAAAAACCATTCACTAAAGTGGTATTTCCGGTTGAGGAATTTACCATATGACCTACTGTCCGATCCTATGGTTATATCTAAATTTTCTAAAATCCACTTTTTTTAGGCTTAGGGGACCTCAAAACCGATATTTCCGGTGTTAAACTTGATATCGAAAATTTGGCACGATTACAATACTTCCTCTTACTAGGAATAAGAGGAAATAAAAATTTAGCAAACATTCATTGTTCACAGTGTGTGTTGTGTATGTGTGTGTGTGTGTGTGTGAATGCTTTTTTTTAATGTTTAGTTTCATCATCTGAGCACTACATGAAATTTACAACACTTACAATTACACACAAGAAAATGTAAAAAATCTAACAAAAAATACTTAAATAAATCAAAAGGATTATTACATATATAATTCTTACTAGGCTCATATTACATATATATACTTACTACGGCTAAATGGATTCATGTATACAAACATAAAGTGAACTCCCATATTACGTGGGACATACTTTCCGCGTTATAAGAAACATGTCTTATCAGACCAATAAATATGAATTCCAGTGCTGATTGCATAAGAGAGTCGGTTTCAAATCTAGATGTACTGCGTGCAGAATGCTTTTAATAATTTCCAGTTTTTCCTACCTCTAGGTGGGAATTTGAGACAGATTCTAGGTAGGAGATTGGCTGTCCATATTGAAGTGTGGATATGCTGAGGTGTGGTTTAGTCAGTTTGAATATTTGAGGATAAACATTTCTTTTCATTAATTTGATCTCCCTAAAATTCATGATGATCTTATATGAAATTTCGATGATACTGTAACTCTGAGGACGTGCCAGTGGCGCCATTGTTAGTTAAAAGTATTGCTTTGTCGCCTGCTTAAGTAGCCAGCAGTGTATCAATCAATTGAGATATGTCCATTGCATTGATTGATTATAGTGTTGTGCTATGTATGTTTTGCTGCGACATAAATGCCGTTACCGGAAAACACTGCAGGATATTTATCACCACGTCCATATTGAGACAGACAAACATAATAGATGACTTTTTAATGGTTTGATTTTTTTAACTTATAAAAATGATTTCATTTTATTTTCAAATATTATAAATAAACATGTGCTATTTATGGCTGATTTAAAGTCCATAGTTCCCCGTTGTGGAAGAATATTGCAATATATGATTGAGTGACGGGTTTTTAACGATGCCATTCAGATTGCATTATTCATTCGCAAAGTTTAGCTTTACATCGTAAACTCCTGCATAACTAGTAAGCGAAGTCTAATAAAACATCAGACATTTTCCGTGGTAGCCTGCTTCATTTTGTGGTCATCGACCGGTTTCGGGCGTTCGCCCATCTTCAGGATGCGTTTTTCAGACAGTGTGACAACACAGACTCGAGAGTAACTTAGTTTCACACTAACTCCTCGAGTTCACACTAACTCCCACACAGACTCGAGAGTTAGTGTGAAACTAAGTTAATCTCGAGTCTGTGTTGTCACACTGTCTGAAAAAGGCATCCTGAAGATGGGCGAACGCCCGAAACCGGTCGATGACCACAAAATGAAGCAGGCTACCACGGAAAATGTCTCTGATGCTTTCCAGCTCTGTTGAACCAACCACCACATCTAATAAAACAAACCACAAACTTCATCGTCTGGCAGATCTCGTAAGTCTAAAAATTGAAAGTTAGACCTTTTAGTTGTTTAAACCGTATTATATCACAAGATTTTTATTAAATTTAAATCATTCATTTCAAAAACTGTTTTTGTAATTGAAAATGCAAGAAATGAGAAATCATTCTGACGAATAAAGAATCTTACCAGAGAAAGTTGTTATTTACATTTACAAAGAAGAAATTCCCTTTCATTTCATGATGCTTGGACAACTATTCATTATTATATTGTAAGAAACTTTATTTTTGTTTTTATCTATTTAGTATCTTTTTAAGCCTGTTTCCCAATGGTGAGTCATTATTCTGTTTGTTTTTATCATTAAAATATTGAGACTGTTATTTTATCTTTCTTTCTCACTCACGCTCTCTCTGTATATATATATATATACCTTCTAGCTTTTTTTTTTTTTTTTTACATACCCTCAAGGGATATACTGAAAACAAGTTAATGGTGGTAAAATATTGTCCCAGTTTGTCAACTTTGCTCCCATTTTTCCCTTGTCGTTTATGCGAGGGATGGTCTGTATATACTCAGTAATTCTTTCGTATATCCCATGGGTTCTGCTTTTATAATGAAATGTTTTATTTTCTAATAGAAACTGTTTCTCATTTTTTTTTTTTTTAAGAAACAAACCCCCCCCCCAAAACTTTCTCTTTATTTAAAACAAAAATTATGAGATTATATGTTTGCTGATTAAATTTTCTTTATTTATTTAATTAATTATTTCAATTATGTAACAAGTCATTAGTATTCTATTTTAGGCAAATTTATTTTACTTTATTCGATACTGATATTATGTAATAATATTGTATTTACTTTGTCACATTGTATTATTCTAGTATAAACTTGGATAGCTTATAATTACAATAATTGGTTCAATTATTCCGTGTTACAAGTTTGAGAGAAGTTATATTAAAGATCTTTGATCCTTTGAAATTGTAAGACTTCTCTATAATTGAGTAGATTGCAAAATATCTGTTGGACAAACGCTGTGAATATAATTAGTTTTATTAATTTCCAGTTTCCATTTATGTATTCCAAGTATTCTATTACATTCCACGTGAAACAATCTTTATTTTAAGGAGGTTCTGGCTGAAGAGCTATTTCTTTAAATCTTAATTCTATTAGAATTTTTTTAATTAGAGCATTCCATTATTATAATTTATGATCCATTAGGTTTCCGTGGCCATTATCATGAAAAATGGTGGGCTTCCGGAATTATTGTAATCATGTCAAATTTTAGAAATAGAGTTTTCACCGAAAATATCCGTTTTGAGGTCCTCTGAGTCCAACAAAAAGTGGTTTTAGAAAATGGTCTAAGTGAGGAGGGGGATGTATATATGTGAACAGCATAACTCAGAAACAAAAAAAAATCGTATAAAGTTTAAACTTGATATTCCGTTTAGGTATCACCATGAGATCCGACTGTAGCTCAACTGTCAAAATTCCTCAACCGGAAATACCACTTTACTGAATGTTTTTTTCATTTTGTTGCGATTTTCTCAAAAATGGCTCCAACCATTTTCGTCAAACTTGTTATAACAACTACTCATACAAAAATCTACAACTTCTGTTTATAATATTTCTTTGGGAAAATTCATATACGGGCAGTTATGTGGGAGAGGTGGCGTTAGGTTTCCCTCAAGAGTGCTATTTCAGTTTAATATACAATTCTGACATCTAAATAATAATAGTTAGAATTAAATGTGTTGTTGAAATTCCGTGTTTGAAAAAAAAAAATCGAATGACCGGAAGTGCGTTTTTAATAAAATGTATTTTTCAGTTTTCAGGTATTTTCTCTAAAACGGCTCCAGTGATTTTCATTAAACTAGGAATGTGAACTACACATATAAAGAAAGGACACATATAACTTTTATTTGAAACATTTCTCCTGGTAAAGTCATTTAAGGGGGTTTTTGAGGTAGGAGTAGGTTTATGTTTCCTTCTAAAGTGCTATCTTAGTTGATTATTCATCTAAACACAATGAAAATTCGGATTGCCAAAATTCCGATTTTCAAGAAAATTAGTAAACCGGAAGTGCGCTTTTATTGAACAATTTTTTCTGTTTTCGATGAATTTCAACGAACTCCGACAAATTTCATTAAATTTTGTACACTAAATATAAAATTTACCAATCACAATTTTGAAAACTGGAGAGTAAGAGAAACTTGTCTGAGTGTATCTCATCAGATTTTTTAACATTATTTTTATCTAATTGGTAGAAAGGGTAGAGCCAGAAATCCTATATAAAGTAATTAAAAATGACAAATACAGTTTGGATAGATATTACTGTCGTATTTAAATTCAATCAAATGAACTAATAAATGAAGAATGTTAGTTTTACAAGTCATTAATCATACAAAATAAATAGTTGGAACACTTGTTTGCTACCAAGTTGGGTTATAACTCTCACCTAAATGGAGTTAATGGTAGAAGGTAGAGTTAGTTAGTATTTAGAAGGAAAGGCTTATTGCCAATTTGGGGACAAAGGTGGCTTGGTCATGAACTAGTTTAATTCATGGTAGGGGGAATAGCATTATCCTATACGAGGGGATAAGGTTTCAGTTATATATATATATATCAGATATATATATATATATATATAAAATATATCGGTCGGCTTCCTCACAATATCCCTTTCTAGGCATTATCCTACACCTTTATAGCGTAGGAATATAGTCGAGCCTAGATGGAGATGTTATAATAGGATAATTACCGCTATAAATTCAAAATTCGCTTAGTTCCGAGTAGCTGTTTCCTTTCGTATATATTATCAAAATTTATCTTAATGATTGTTCTGTATAAAATATATTATTTAAAGTATTGCCGATCAGCCTAGATTTCAGGGATAAAAATTATTGCCAGCACTTATTTGCTTTAATTGCTAAAAAGTTGTTTAATTACTTTTTTTTATATTGTCAAAACAAGTATTAGTATTAGATCAATTTTTTGAAGTTTAATTTTCAGATTTTTTTAGCTCCTGAATAAACAAGAGAAGGTGTTTTTAGCATAAGTTGTATAGCTGAGTGTTTGGAAGCGCTCTCTTCATATTTCTGTTAGCTAACATCATCGTATACGAAGTTTTCGAATTCGATAACCAAAATGCCATTTTACTGAATAATCTTTCAGTTTTTTGCGATTTTCTGGAGATTAGCACCAATGATTTTGTTTAAACTTTGAATACTGATAGCACTATACAAAGGCCAATCACTTTTATTTGAAATATTTTTCTATGGTATGGCTTTTGGAAATGGGATTGTTGTAAAATCATTAATTACAGACACTTTTAACTTACTGAGTGAAGCGTGATAGACAAGAGTAGAGATTTGGGATAGGCTGAGCGAAGATCAGTATATGGTAACGTTTTGTATGTTAACGTGACAGTGATTTCTGGACGTTAACCTGATTAGATCTCCTGTTTGTTATAATGATAGTTTAGACATCGCTTGTAATAAGGTATCTAGCTAGTTGAGAACTGTCTTACTTAAACACTACTTCTTGATGTATTGTGGGAGCTAATTGGCCATCAAATGTTTTCTCAAACATAATTTTCGATATTTTGACCCCCAAAAAAGTGCTCCAAAAGATTTTCCTTATTATATCACTTTTATTTGAGACATTTTTCTATAAAAAAAAGTATTTTAATTGGTTCTGAAGTGTCTGCCAGTTTAATCTTAAATTTAAATTGCCTTTACAAGTTTTGGAATAGTTATAGTAAATAATATAAATATGAGAAAAATAAATTTTATGAAACCTTCAACTGACAGACAAAAATCAATATTTTATTTTTTATTGCTAAAAATAATTCCTGTACAGGAATTTATCTTATTGACCTTTATTTCTAGGAGCCGTCCGTACCTTGTCTTGTTTTCTTTGAGTATACAGTCAAGATAGAAAGGAGACGTAATAACTATATCGAGGCCTAAGGCCATGTAATATTGTAAAATTTATGTCCTCAAAGGTTTTGGCTCAGAGATTTTTCTTTCCTTTTTTTTTTCAATTAATAATCGTTCCAGAATTATATACATATATAAAATATTATAGAATTTATTTCACCGGAAGAAGGATATGTGTACATCTATTATACGTGTATGTATATTATATATAAATAGAAAGAGAGATTTCTTGAATACGATATTTTTAGAATTGACCTGTGAAATTCTTTCTATAATTAGAAATAGATTGTAGATACACTTTATTAACAAATATATAGAATAACAAAATAAAGAAGTACCAATGTACAATTACATTATATCCTTTTTATAGATTGTTTATTTTGGGATGTTTAGGATAAGATTAAGTAATTTATACGCGGGAAAAAGGAAGGATAAAACTGCAGTTTATAATGGAGTTGATGAGGAGAGAAATTGGGATTGATTAATTAGACGAGATATGAAGACACTGTTATAATATATCTCTATAAGTTACACAAACTGCACTGGACTTGTAATGATTTTATAGAATAAAGAGTTAGAGTAGAGTTATGTATTACACGATGCGATGTATATAGTTGAATTTGATAGATAGATGTCTAGATCTCTTACTGGCTTATATACAGGTTCTCCCCACTCTAGCCTGCTTAAGTCAGAGAGTACCAGAGAGAGTCCGTTTTCTCTCGGTCGGGCTTGGCTCTTTCTCTTGCCGTTACACAGTTTAAGGAATCTTTTATGTCTGTAATGAATGGAAGGATCGTATGTGGCTATTTCGTGGCAGAGTGAATAGGGATGACAGTCGAGTTGTGAGAGAAGTTGCAACAGACGATTTTGGACGTCCAGAAGATTTTGTGTGGAGGTGGGCGATTTTCTGGTGTGACATGGTAAGGTCATTCGCAAGTTTCAGGAATTTGTTTTGAGGTTAT
This sequence comes from Triatoma infestans, assembly GCA_011037195.1. NCBI lineage: Eukaryota > Metazoa > Arthropoda > Insecta > Hemiptera > Reduviidae > Triatoma > Triatoma infestans. Next base: position 13,957 of record JAAEAF010003852.1, read on the forward strand.
CTTTGAAGTTTCTTAATGTTATTACTGCTAGTCAGGCTCGACTTCATAAAGTAGGAATTTGATTTGTTTAATCATTTTTCAGTCACATGAGAATAACGATAATAGTAGTCGTGTAGTCATTTTTCTGGAATTCTCGTCCGTCCTGTTCCTTGATTCGAGAAGTTCCATTTGTTGTCACAATGTTGTGGGAAAGATATTTGACATTCTTTGTCCAAGGGATCAAAGTATTGTTGTATTTAATTTGTCTTTTAAAACAGTATGGCATTAATTTCGTCATGATTGATTTTTATGTTTTACTTAGTGGAGTGTTTATAAATATTTTTAGGCTCAAAAATCTCCCTGATAATGTGTGATAAAGCAAATCACCCGCATATTGCTATGAGAAGAAGTTTGGCATTAATGTAGTTCTTGCATAGGACGGAACTTAGGAAAGAACCTTGAGGAACGCCTAGTGCAATTGGGTAGAAGTTAGAGTCGATCGGGTTTAGAATTGGCCGAGAGTATATGAAATTAAAATTTAATGGTGTCCTGTAATTTGAATTGTTTTTAAAGTTTTCTAGAGAATATGATGTGTCTAAAAAAAAAAAAAAAAAAAAATGTACGGAGCTCAAACTTCATATCATCAGAGATATTTTCCGGAACCAACCACCACCACAACTCAAACTTCATGTTCTGTTAGCTACTACCACATCTGACACGAAGGTTTCGGTCAAAGCCATTAACAGGAAGTGCTTCACTGAATTTTTTTTTTTTTCAAATTTTCGCAATTTTTTTTTTAACTTTTGTTTAAGAGCTATACACTTAAATGACTATCAGTTTAATTTGAAACATTTTTCCGGGAAAATTGTAATTTTGGGCACTTCTGGGGCAGCAACTTTGAGGCTACTTTCCCAACTCTGGGGCTAAGCTTTTCTTTAAAGTACCGGTCTAGTACAATTTATGGATCTACAACCTTATAACTATTGGGTTGGTGCAAAAATAATGCAGGTTTTTATATGCCAAAAAAAAAAATTATTATAATTTGTATAAAACTAAGATTATTTATTCAAAATATGTTCCATCATTATCAACACATAGTTGCCAACGTGTCAGAAGCATTTTTATTCCAGTTTCTAAAAAATCTTTATTTAAACTCTCAATAAACTCGCGGAAGGCATTTTCGGTTTCACTTCGGTCCCTAAAATTTTTTCCTCTTAAGAAGTTGTCCAAATGTCTAAATAAGTGGAAGTCCGTCGGCGAGAGATCGGGGGAGTATGGAGGGTGCGGAAGTGTTTCATATTTCAATTCCTGAAGTTTCCTGAGAGTTGGCATTGCGATATGTGGCCTGGCGTTATCGTGAAGAAGAATTGGTCCTTTCCGATTCACCAATGCTGGACAAAGATTTTGCAATTTCCTATGCATTTTGTCAATTTCTTGACAATATGTTTCAGCCGTGATTGTTTTGCCAGTATTTAGGAAGCTGTAATGAATAACACCTGCAGTAGACCACCACACTGTCACCATTACTTTTTTCGGGTGCAGGCTTGGTTTCGCGAAATGTTTTGGTGCTTCATCCTTGTCCAGCCACTGGCCTGACCGTCTCCTGTTGTCGTATTGGATCCATTTTTCATCACATGTCACGATTCGATTAAGAAATGGTTCATTTTGGTAGCGCAACAGAAGAGAATTGCAAATTTCAAAACGCCGATGTTTTTGGCTCTGGGTCAATTCGTGAGGTACCCACGTGTCGAGCTTTTTAACTTTACCAATTTGTTCGAGATGGCGAACGACTGTTGAGTGGTCAACACTAACTTCTCTCGCAAAGTCCCGAGTGGTTTTGCGAGGGTTATCTTCCACCAATGCCCTAAGATGGTCGTGATCAACAACAGAGGGCCTACCGCGACCTTCCTTGTCTTCGAGATCAAAATCTCCAACACGAAATTTTTGGAACCATCGCTGCACTGTACATTCACTGATGCTTCCTTCACCCCAAACAACATTGATGTTACGCGCAGTTTGAGCCGCACTTCGACCAAGTTTGAACTCGTAAAAATAAATTTGACGAAAATCTTGTTTTGACATGGTGAATATCGGAGGTCTTAACTCATACAAAATGGAACACAAACTAAACTGATATTTGAGGAAAAACAACATTAATAAACATTGTTTATAATCCATTACCTAGACTGGAGGATTATCTTTGTTTACTTGGCAAGCAGAAGTAAACAAAAGATGAAAGTTCAAAAACCTGCATTATTTTTGCACCAACCCTATAGAATTGCAAATTTGAAAAAAAAATAGTTTAAAGCTATATATGTGCGACTTTACAGAATTGGTTTTTGGAATTATTTTGTGAACGCCTCCAACGGTTTTCTTTAACTCTCGAATGTCAACTATAGCGAGATTAAGTGTACCACTTTTGTTTGAAATATCTTACTTTGAAAATTGATTTTAACAGGTTTTGGGGCGGGTCAGAGTCAGTTAGGTTTCACTTTAAACTGCCGCTACAAGCTTTGTTAGATTTGAGACAGAAGCGCTCCCACAGAAGTCCGGTTAGCAAATTTATCTAGTAAATTGAATTTAATTGAAATAAGAGAAAATAGTGTGTCTGTTTTTCACCAAATTTTTTTTTTTTTTTTTTTAATTAGTTAATTAGCCAAGTGTATTTTGTATGAAATAAAATTCGCATATTGGCAAAATGGTGTTGCCATTCAATTTATTGAGATTGCTTAATTGTAAGGGCAGTTATTTGAATATGGTTCGCAAACAATTTGTCTTGTATTGTCTTTGTAATTTACTATTAGCCATGATCGATTACTATTCTAGGGTAATATATACCAATTTAATTACAAATCAGTTCCACAAATTCACCTCAAAGCTCACAGTGTTCCCGTCTCATTTATTTGCTACATCTGTGAAGACAAAATCAATCAGTGACAAACGTTAAATTCCAATTGTTAAATTTATATAGTACTATCCTTTTCTAATTCTCTATTGTTTCCTATATACAACACTAACTCGTTGCCTAACTCTGCTTTAGTTTCCCGGCCATGTTCATCTTCTCCTTTATATAATCCTATTGATTCTGAGAAATTTATCCATTGATAGTGTGACTTAGTTGAGAACGGTTATGGAGTTGGAGGTATAGTGAAAATATTAATCCCATTAATCTGATGACGGTTTATTGCTTTCCTAACTCTTCACTACCCATTCCTTTAAGACGTAGATCCTTTCGCTGACTTATTTCTTACTCTCTCACTCTCCCTCTCTCTCTCCCATAGTCTACCGTTGCTTTCCCTGTGTCTTAAGATACCCAAACCATTCTAAAAGATATAGGAGGAAGATTCACTTTGCATGCAAATTGCTGATCGTTGTGGAACACTTGAAGTGGTATACCGGGGATTAAACTGGCATTGACTAAGCGCTGAAGTCTTCCATTCTATATGGAGTTTCAACCTTCTGCTTTCTTATATCCCTGGCAATATCGTAAGATATTAATTCTTAAAAAGAAAAATACAGCAAATAAAAATAAAAAAAATTAGAGAAGTATTTTTAAAAACCTGAAGAAGGGGACCTCCTGATTCTTTATTGGATTTTTTTATATTAAGCACATCATTTATTACAGATTATATTTAAATATGGTTGCTTAATATTCCCTGGAGTTTATAAAATTTAATTATGTCTTATCACAAATAAAGATTATCATATTATCTAGTTATAAGATTTTTAAAATACAGTAATTCTCTTTGTTGCTACAAATTACTTTTAAAGTTAAAGATTAAAGTCGCAATACAAGATCCTTAGACTTCAAATTAAGCCAATAAAATGTTAAATCTTTTAACATTGATAAAACGATTGCTTTGATGGTCCAAACCTGCAAGAGGTAATAGCCCCTCGGTAGTATAAGGGGGGAGTTTGAATACCACCCCAATTGTGCGGCTTTAGAAGTGAGTTCCACCCCAATTGCCTGCTATTATTACACAAGTATATAATCAAGGGAAGCTAGGAAGTTTGCTCACAGGCTTAAACAGATACATGCGCCTATTTTTAAGGGCATTCGTCTGCTCATCAAAATAATATGATTATAAAGTTTGATGATTCTTGGACTTTACCATAAACCGAATGCTTCCATCCACAATTCTTGAAATAATATCCAAATTTCAATATTAGAATGGACCTGAGGACTACCACACAGGGTGATTCTCTTTGGATATTGAAGGTAGTTTTAGTGGCCTAGTAGCTCTTGGATAATGATCCTTTGGATAAAACCATTTGGCTGACGTAAATACACATTTGGTTAGACTTTGGCAAGTACGTCACATCTTTCAAGCGAAAGATGTTACTATAATATATTGGCTAAGCTCTTTGATTTTTAGGATAGAAAGATTGCCAATTAATTCCATAGTCTAACAGCAGTAATGACTATCAGTTGTCAATTAATTCCATAGTCTATCCGCAGTAATGACTATCAGTGCCTACCAAGTTTACTGTGAGATTGTTTTCATTTTCTCACCAAGGTGGACACTCCAACAAGCTCCAGAAGTATAATAATGCTGAGGCCACTTACGCATTAATGAAGAGAATTTTTTTTTCATAGCTAATGTCTATTTATTAAGGGACCCTTGCATATATTTACGGCATACCTGCTCAAATTCGGCGGGACGGCTTTTATGAATTATTGTCTTAATCAATTGACGGGCCGCTGTAGATGTAGAACACAAGTTTCCGACAGTGGTCACATTGAGTTATCAAATGCGACGGAATATAATAGTAAGAAATTATGGTTGTGATTATTTATAATTAGGATTTATTTGGATTGCTGACAAAGAAAGCGAAGTTTTCGTGATAAAGATTACACGGTCATTTTTCTTGAATTATAGAGATTCCTTAATTGTATTCTAGCGAGTGTTAACATTAGAATTAAATGATTTATTATAAAAAATATACCAATATTCAACTAGTTTTTTTATTGCATCAGTAATATTACAGAAGAGATTATTAATTAAGATTACTTAAATTATATTGTATTTATAAAGTGATATAATTTGGATATGTCTTAGTGAGGTTTGGATTTGTGATCTGTATTCTGCTTTGAAACTTTGACATTGCACTAACCCTTTTGATATATTATAGATTTCCTCGCTACCAATTTGGTAAATTCCGTGTTAGAAACACCAAAGAGGAGCTAGAACAAATACAAGTGTTTGATTTCTCCTTAAGTTTGTGGTGATGTGGGGGAAGGTTTGGTTTTGGCAAAGCCTTATGGATCGGTTTGAGTGGTTGCTATACTCTACGATGTTAAGATTACTTCTTCTCTCTCAATCTCTCTCACTTTTCCATTCCCTCACTTTCTCCCATTCCCTAACATAGAAGGGTTACTATGTTATGTTATTGACCTAAAGTTAAAGAGGGTGGGTGGCATTAGGTAGGGGAGGCCCTGGTTTTGGCCTGTGATTAGAGGAGTTTCCAAGAAGCTTTTGGATAAGAGAGTGGGAGGCAAGTTGTGCCAAGCTAAATTAGGATCGTGATTGCTAGGCTTGGTGTAAGAGAGAGTTTTAAGTCGAAGCGGCGAGAGAATACGGAAATGGAGGGAAGATGAAACCAAGCAATTGTGGAGGTTATAACATCTTCCTGCTTTTCAAGTCTCCCTATACACAACATACACACTTCCATTATTTCCCTTTACTTGCATGATACATGAAAAGAAAGTCTCTTATTAACTGCGCTATATAATATCTTATTAGTAAATTAGCCATGTCTGTATTCAATAAATCATGTAAAATGATGGCAGCAAACTGTATAATACTCATTTAATTTATTTAAAAAGGTGTAACCATTCCAACATATTTTTTATATTTTCTCCGTAATATTTGTTTGATTATAAATACATTTTACTTTCTCTTACTCCTAGTAAGAGGAAGTATTGTAATCGTGTCAAATTTTCGATATCGAGTTTTTACCGGAAATATCCGTTTTGAGGACCTCTGAGTCCAAAAAGGTGGTTTTTAGCAAATGGTCTGTGTGTGTGTGTGTGTGTGTGTGTGTGTGTGTGTGTGTGTGAACAGCATAGCTCAAAAATGAAAAACCGTAGAAAGTTGAAACTTGATATTCCGTCTAGGTATCATCATGGCATCTGACAGTGGGTCACCTGTAAAAATTCCTCAACCGGAAGTACCACTTTACTTCTAGGTTTTTTTTACTTTTTTGCAATTTTCTCAAAAATGGTTCCAACGATTTTCTTCACATCTCCAACGGTATATCACCTACACATACAAAGAGCTACAACTTTTATTTGAAACATTTCTCTGGGAAAATTCATTTAAGGGCACTTATGGGGAAGAGGTGGGGTTAGGTTTACATCTAAAGTGCTATTTCAGTTTATTAAAAAATTCTGACATCTAAATAATGTTAATTAGAATTAAATATGTTGTTGAAATTCCAAGTTTGATAAAAATCGGATAACCGGAAGTGCGTTTACATTACCACTTTTACTAAATGATTTTTTCACTTTTTCGCGATTTTCTCAAAAATGGCTGCGACGATTTTCTTTAAACATATTATATTAATACTCATACAAAGAGCTACAACTTTTATTTAAAACATTTCTCTAGTAAAATTCATGTAATGGAACTTTTAGGGGAGGGGTGGGGTTATGTTTTTCTCTTAAGTGCGACCATTGTTGATTATACAATTCTATCATCCAAACAAAATTATTTAGAAATAAATGGATGGCCATAATTCAGAGTTTCAAGAAAATTAGTTAACCGGAAGTGGGCTTTTTTACTGAATGGTTTTTTCAGTTTTCGTCGTATTTGAATTAATTTGGTACACAAACTATAAAATTTGTCAATTTTAATTTTGATAACTGGAGTAAGAGAAAGTTGTGTGAGTGTTTCACACCAGATTTTTTTAACTTGCTCTTATCCTTATTTTTTTTATAAAGGAGGGGAATAGATCACTGGATTCCCACGCAGAGTTTTGGAGTTCGAGTCCAGCAGTGTTGCTCTTTGATTTTTCCTTTCCTAAGAGTCTGTGCAGCTCACTGCCCTGTGATGGGCGATGTTTATCTGTAAATAGAATAGTGTTCGGTAGCCATTAGTTCATTGAGAAGGCTCCAGGTGTTACAATAGATTTTTCAGGTCGCAATGCACTATACTCCTCCATCCGAAAAAACATCTTATAAGGCAATTATGGCAAATAGTCCTTGAAGTGATTATGCTGCAAATGGTAATCAATGATTTTTTTTTTAATACCGAGATGTTGGATTTTATGACGTTATTTTTATAAGGAGCCGATGGACAAAAGGAATTTTAAGATCACTGTTGAGGATTGGATTGGATGGACTGGTGATTTTTGAAGGACTTTGGCCTGGAAAGTCTGAATACAATAGGAATTTGAATGGGTTGGTTGAATCCCAAACCTCATATCCATAGGAGGGTTAAATGTAAGGCTTTTGTATACTATTTGAGAGTGCAGAATGCAGATCAAGCAGTCTGGAAAGAAATTTGGACCGTCTGTTTAGTTCCAGTCTTTTTAGTTAGTGTGTGGGTTTCCAGTAAGTCATTTGTGTAAATATAGACCGAGATAGCGAACTCTCGCTAATGTTGGGATTATGGATCCTATGGAGGAAGCATAGGTGGAAATGTGGCGCGTCTGAGGGTGAATTTTATACTTTTATAGTTGGAAGGATTAACTTTAATTTTTCCTTTGCTAAAAATTAGTTATGTAAGGATTTCATGTACGTTTGGAGGATTCGATATGCATGGACAGTATCTGGGTTGTTAGCAATGACACAGGTATCGTCTGCATAGGAATAGAGATTTTTCTAGGTGGGAAGGAATGTCTGCAGTATAGAATATATAAGGACACTTCCTGAGGGAGAAAAATCAGTTCTATATATTGAAAAAATTGATTTTTCTGAAATTTCTTACTCAAATGTTACAAAATGGAGAAATATGTTATTGGATGTGTATAGCATTATACAAGTTTAATCAGTTTTCACCAAATGTGAAGTTTCATCAATTTAGCCTAATGAAAACTGGTAAAGTTGGTGTAGAAAAGATGGGGAACTAAATGAGGAGTAAGTGATGACTCCAATGGAAGAAGTGAAGAGAAGTTGACATTTGTAGAGAAGAAATAGATATATCATTTGGAAGAGAAATGTAAGAGTGGTATAAGGGGAAAGAGAAGTTAGAGGAAGGAAGTGAAATATAGCAAATCTGAAGTGGAGTCAGCGAAGGGAAGTAGAAGGAAAATGGAAAGTGGAATTCTCTGGTTGGACCAGGGGATGAGCAAGATGTACTGAAGAAGATAGATGGAAAAAGTTTAATAGGAAGGACAGATTTGGTCTGCAACAAGGGATGTTGCTGTATTTCTATTTCTGTTCAAGCTATGTCTTTGTTTTATATATATATAAACACTAGATTTAGGAATTATTGCATTTCTTTGGAATCTATTTTTAAAGAAACATTAATTATATAATTAATATTGAATAGTTTATTAGATATTTTAACTAAAATTCTGGTTTGAAACACTCACCATGACTTTCTCATAATAATTGTAATAGACAAATTTTGTTTACACATGAATGTTTACTGAAAGGTCAAGTTACTAAAGATCGAGATTGCTACTTAGACTGTGGAACAGTACACATCGTGTGAGTAGAAAATTGAAATATTCGGATGGTTTAAAGTGTGATAAAGTGCTGAAAATTTGTATAGACTTTATTACAACAAGTCGGTGATTTAATAGGCTTAAAACTTGATTCAAAATTTAAAAAAACTTGCCAGTAAAGAGGATGTAAATGATTTAAAATCCTATATTGAGATTACTAGGAGAAAATAAATCCCTGCAGCTAAAGTGCTGATGATAAACTGCTCGAGAAAAACAAAATTTAAAGCAAAGAATTGAATATTTGGAACACATTTATGGAAAAAATAACTTGATATTCATAGGATTAAACGATTCAAATGAGACAGAAAGAAAGCTTATATCCCAATTTGGTCACGATAGTTTGGGCGTTGGAATACCACCCGATGAAATAGAAAGAGTCAGATTATAGAATGAGAAAGTTTGAAAACCTTGCATTCGAAAGTGGCTATATCAGGACCAATTCAAGATATTAGAATAAATGAGTGTAAAGTAAATGGGTGATAATAAAATAAATGAAATAAGCAAAAGTTATAAAAAATAAAAATAAAAAATAAAAAAAAATTCAACATATAAGAAATTTAAATCTATACATGAAATTTAATTCTAAATTTGATTTGAGTGTAAATAAGAGTAAAAATTAGTTTAATTAAAAGAAAACTTGAAAATATATGTAATAACAGAAAAGAAAAAAAAATCTGGTGTGAAACACTCACACAACTTTCTCTTACTTTTGTTCTCAAAATTACAATTGACAAATTTTATAGTTTGTGTACCAAATATAACGAAATTCATCGAAAACTGAAAAAACAGGTCAATAAAAGCGCACTTCCGGTTTACTAATTTTCTTAAAACTTGGAATTTTGGCCATCTATTTATTTCTAATTAATTTTGTTGGATGATAGATGTATATAATCAACTATGATAGCACTTTAGAGAAAAACATAACCCCACCCCTCCCCTAAAAGTACCCATAAATGAATTTCCCGGAGAAATGTTTTAAATAAAAGATATAGATCATTGCATGTTTAGCTTATATACGAAGTTTCAAGAAAATCGTGTGTGCTATCGCGAAAAAGAGAAAAAAATCATTTAGTGAAGTATTAAAACAAACGCACTTCCGGTTAACCGATTTTTATCAAACTTGGAATTTCAACAGCATATTAAATTCTAATTAACATTATTTAGATGACACAATTGTCTAATAAACTAAAATATCAGTTAAGATGAGAACCTAACCCCCCCATCTCTCCCCCAGAAGTGCCCTTAAATGAATTTTCCCAGAGAAATGTTTCAAACAAAGGTTGTAGCTTTTTGTATGCATAGTTGATATATCAAGATTAAAGAAAATCGTCGGAGCCATTTTTGAGAAAATCGCAAAAAGATAAAAAAAAAAAACTAGTAAAGTGGTACTTCCGGTTGAGGAATTTTGACAGATAACGCTCCTTCAGATCCCATGGTGATAAATAAACGTAATATCAAGTTTCAACTTTGTACGGTTTTTCGTTTTTGAGCTATGCTGTTCACATGTGCACACACACAGACTATTTTCTAAAAACCACTTTTTTGGAACTCAGGGGACCTCAAATCGGATATTTCCGGTGAAAACTCGGCTTAAGAGAAAGTAAAAATTATTTAATTTTGCAAAAAGGGACCTTACTTTATAATTTCTATATTTTTTTTTTTTTTTTTACTGTATTGTCTATTTAACACATTTAACTAGATTATTAACAGCACTCTAACCTTTAAAGGTACCACGGCTTAATTCCGATTTGTTATTATATTGTCATTGTATAAAAAAAAAAAAAAAAAATTTGTGAATTAAAACAATAAATGGCTGTTATTGTAAAGATCGTGAGAAATTATACTTTGATTCGCCCATATATTGAAGGCACCCTCTTTTTCAACCCCTTCGTAAAGCTTTGTAACAGGAGTTTAAATTTCAACCACTTCTGATAATAATATTAACAGATTAATTTTACACATAAAAGTGATTGATTGATTTATAACTACGCAATAAGTTTAAGAAAATATGTAGGTCAGTTTTCAAGAAAATTACGAAGAAACACAAAAACCTATTCTTTAAAGTTGCACTTCATTTTAACCAATTTTCTTCAAATTTGAAATTGTAATAAATCTTTTATTGAGTGACGTTAAATATTGTACATAGGGTCTTCAAGGGAAACATCATCACCAACACTCTACAATTCAGTATCTCATGTCTATTTACTTATCGTTTTTCTGTATCTGTTCTGTAAATTCCTTGCCAGTAATCTGGTTTGTTAGTTAATATGTCAGTATACTTTTCTTTTCTACTTTTTTCTCTGTTAAACCACGCAAAAACCCTATTACACCATACATAGTCATTATTTGCCAAAAAAAAAAAAATCTGGTGTGAAACACTCACACAACTTTCTTTTACTCCAGTTCTCAAAATTATAATTAACAAATTTTATAGTTTGTGTACCAAATTTAATGAAATTCGACGAAAACTGAAAAACTGTTCAGTAAAAGCGCACTTCCGGTTTATTAATTTTCTTGAAACTCGGAATTTTAGCAATCTATTTATTTCTAATTAATTTGTTTGGATGATAGTAATTGTATAATCAACTATGATAGCACTTTAGAGGAAAACTGTAACCCCACCCCTCCCTCCAAAAGTGCCCTTAAATGAATTTCCCCAGAGAAATGCTACAAATAAATGATGTAGATCTTCGCATGTTTAGTTTATATATGAAGTTTCAAGAAAATCGTGTGTATGCTATTGCGAAAAAGAGAAAAAATTATTTAGTGAAGTATTAAAACCAACGCACTTCCGGTTATCCGATTTTTTTTCAAACTCGGAATTCAACAACATATTCAATTCTAATTAACATTATGTAGATGGCAGAATTGTCTAATAAGCTGAAATAGCACTTTAGATGAAAACCTAACCCACCCCTCCCCCAGAAGTGCCCTTAAATGAATTTTCCCGAAGAAATGTTTCAAATAAAAGTTGTAGTTGTTAGTATGTGTAGTTGATATACTATGTTTAAAGAAAATCTTTGGAGCGATTTTTGAGAAAATCGCAAAAATGTAAAAAAAAACAACTGGTAAAGTGGTACTTCCGGTTGAGGAATTTTGACAGATGACCCACTCTCGGATCCCATGGTGATGACTAAATGGAATATCAAGTTTGAACTTTCTACGATTTCTCGTTTTTGAGCTATGCTGTTGACAACATACACACACACACACACACAGACCATTTGCTAAAAACCACTTTTTTGGACTCAGGGGACCTCAAAACGGATATTTCCGGTGAAAACTAGATATCGAAAATTTGACACGATTACAATACTTCCTTTTACTGGGAGTAAGAGAAAGTAAAATTACTTTTTCATACTCAGCGGGATCTCATAACTTGTATTTGCAATAAAAATGCAATTTTTGAAAAATTGCCACAATTACAATACATTCTATTATAGCAATAAGTGAAAAATAATTAGGTTAATTTTATTTAGTTTATAATGTTACTATAATTGTGTATTCGTATGAATAAAGTTTTTAGACATTGTAATGTTTTGTAACTAAATTAGATATAGATAAGTGAATAACTAAGCCTACCTTGGATGTTTTGTAAGACCTACACCAAGATGTAGAAATGTACAAATTCTTGCTTATCAGTTATATTTCAGATATACCTTTCTCTCTTTCTCTCTTTCTATATATATATTAACTTAAATATAAATAGGCTTGAGTTTTTGAATGAGAAATTTTCAAAGAGCAAGGCCCCAAGTTTAATATCAGTTCCACTTTATCAGTAAAAAGTTGGAAATTATTTCTCATATTCCTCCACCCTTCCTTTCCATATATTTTACAGTTTTTTATATTTCTGTTCAGTGATAGTAGAAATGTTTTTGCAGTGTGATAGTGAGAGTAGAAATGAAATGTTTATTTTGGTCCAATAACGTCCTCTACTGATTGAGTGAGCTTCATTACCCTAACTAGAAAGTTTTTTTGTTTTTTTATAATTAACCGAAAAGAGAAACTTTTCTTCTTTTTTTAAGTCATCATAAACTACTTTTTTTTTTAAAGTCATTCTAGGACTTTCGCCAACTTTTGAAAGAAATTATGGTAAATGGTTGCTTTTAAAATAAATAGAGGAAAAGGGAAATGATGGAAAGGGAAGCTGAATCTGAAATTGCGTTTACTTTTAATTTTTTTTTCATCAATTTAGTTATTAGTTTAAACCTTTCAAAAACAAATCTGGACTGAAATTCTCAACTCGGCTTCCTCTTTCTTTTAAAAGAGACTACTCTCTGACTTAGGCAAGGCTAGAGTGGGAGAACCTGTGTATATAAGCCAGTGGGAATCTATTAAAAATCTGATAGATACTTTAGATAGATTCCCACTGGCTTATATTCACAGGTTCTCCCACTCTAGCCTGCCTAAGTCAGAGAGTAGTCTCTGTTAACCAGAGAGGGCCTCTCTTTTCTCTCTGCTATGGTTACATTATCTTTGCGGTATCATTACATACAACAATATTTTAGAGCAATTTCTTTAAAATTGTTATACTAACATTGAAAACTGGAGTTCATAAATAAAAAGTGGTCGGAGTTATCATGTATAACTCTGGGAAAATGATCATGTATAATTCTGGGAAAATGATTTAATTAAAAGTTGTAGCATTGTATCTGGTACAGCACACATTCCAAGATTAAAGAAAAACATGGCAGCCGTTTTTCGCAAAAAATTCCAAAAAAAAAAAAAATTAAAAAGAAACCTATTCTTATAGCAGCACTTGCGGTTAACCGTTTTTCTTGAAATTTTGAATTCTATCAATACTTTGAAAGTATTTCAATATTATGTACGTGGTAGAACCATACAATGTACTATATAGATAAAAGCTTAACGCTACTGTTCCCATAGAATTCTCCAGTAAATCAATTGCTAAGAAGATGTTTCAAAAAAAATCTGGTGTGAAACACTCCACACATGTTTCTCTTAGTCCAGTTCTCAAAATTATAATTGACAGGTTTTATAATTTGTGTACCAAATTTAATTAAATTCATCGAAAACTGAAAAAACTGTTCAGTAAAAGCGCACTTCCAGTTTACTAATTTTATTGAAACTTGGAATTTTAGCCATCTATTTATTTCTAATTAATTTTGTTTGGATGATACAATTGTATAATCAACTATGATAGCACTTTAGAGTAAAACATAACCCCATCCCTCCCCTAAAAGTGGCCATAAATGAATTTTCCCAGAGAAATGTTTTAAATAGAAGTTATAGATCTCTGTATGCTTAGTTTATATTGGAAGTTTCAAGAAAATCGTTGGAGTCATTTTTTAGAAATTCGCGAAAAAGTGGAAAAATCATTTAGTAAAGTGGTAATATAAACGCACTTCCGGTTATCCGATTTTTTTCAAACTCGAAATTTCAACAACATATTCCATTCTAATTAATATTATTTAGATGATAGAATTGTTTAGTAAACTAAATAGCACTTTAGATGAAAACCTAACCCCACCCTTCCTCATAAATTGCCCTTAAAGGAATTTTCCCAGAGAAACATTTCAAATAAAAATTGTAGCTCTTTGTATGTGTAGTCGATATACCAAATTTGAAGAAAATCGTCGGAGCCACTTTTGAGAACAACGCAAAAAAGTAACAAAACCAACAAGTAAAGTGGTACTTTCTGTTGAGGAATTTTGACAGATGACTATCAGATGCCATGGTAATACCTAAACGGAACATCATGTTTGAACTTTCTACGGTTTTTCGTTTTTGAGCTATGATGTTCACATACACACACACACACACACACACACACACACACTCACTCACATACACACAAACCATTTGTTAAAAACCACTTTTTTGGACTCAGGGGACCTCAAAACGGATATTTCCGGTGAAAACTCGGTACCGAAAATTTGACACGATTACAATAGTTCTTCTTAACTAGGATTAAGAGAAAGTAATAAAAGTGACTACTATTTAGATATGTAGATAGTATACGAACTTTAAAGAAAATCGTTGGGACCATTTTCGAGGAAATCGAGAAAAACTGAGAAAAAAAAAAACAAATATTTAGTAAAGTCGCATATCATCCAGTTGATGTAGTATTTTGTTCGAAAATCTTCGTATCAAATGCGAATGGGTGGGAGGGAGTATCTGGTTTAATACCACTAACAAGTTTGGGTTCTTGCAATTTTTCATTTTTGAGATATTTCATTCATACACACATACGAACACACATACAGACCATGCGCTAAAAATTGTTTTTTCTTATTTTAGGGCACCTCAAAACATGTATTTCCGGTAAAAATTCAAATTAGTTGAAAATTTGATGCGATCCCAGCATTTCCTCTTTTTTTAGGAAGTGACATAGACGTGTCAGAGTCACAGTAATGTGGTATATTCACGACATAACATTTCCATCAAACATGCAACATAATATGGACATATATTAGGGTAATTTACCTTTTTTAGAGATAGAGGCCTTTCGCAAAAAAAAAAAACTGGTGTGAAACACTCACACAACTTTCTCTTACTCCAGTTCTCGAAATTATTCTTGACAAATTTTATAGTTAGTGTACCAAATATAACGAAATTCGTCGAAAATTGAAAAAACTGTTCAGTAAAAGCGCATTTTCGGCTTACTAATTTTCTTAAAACTTGGAATTTTGGACATCAATTTATTTCTAATTAAGTTTGTTTGGATGATAGAATTGTATAATCAAACATGATAGCACTTTAGAGAAAAACATAACCCCACCTCTCCCTTAAAAGTGCCCTAAAATAAATTTTCTTGGAGAAATGTTTCAGTTAAAATTTGTAGCTCTTTGTACGTGTAGTTGATATATTAAGTTTAGAGAAAATCGTCGGAGCCATTTTTTTTTTTGAGAAAATCGCAAAAACGTGAAAAAAAACAAACTAGTAAAGTGGTATTTCCGGTTGAGGAATTTTGACAGATAACGCACCGTCCATCCCAATGGTGATACTAAACTTAATATCAAGTTTCAACTTTCTACGTTTTTCGTTTTTGAGCTATGCTGTTCACATACACACACACACACACACACTGACCATTTGCTAAAAACCACACTTTTTTGGACACAGGGGACCACAAAACGGATATTTCCGGTGAAAACTCAATATCGAAAATTTGACACGATTACAATACTTCTTCCTTACTAGGAGTAAGAGAAAGTAAAAAGTAAAATTGTACGTAGGCAACCATATAAAAGAAGCGATCTCTCAACATATGTCTATAATTCGTAAATGGATGTGCGGATAATTGTAGCTCCTCATTTTGCAAATATAGGTTTATCCAGGAACCTTTGAACTTCTTATAGGAGTGAACTCTCTCAAAAAGACGGTAGTGCTTCCTGCTTACTAATCTGAGTTAAAAATGGAGTTCTACAAAATCCATATCCACATTACAATTACATTACTTTTTCTAATTAATTGTAAACAATGTTCGCTTTGACTCTAAAAACAATTGTAAAAGTAAAATCAAAACAAACAAAAAAGAAAAAACAGTTAAACTTATTTGCCAATACTAATAGTAGATATAAGACAAAGTGAAAAGCAGAGAGAGAGAGTGAGATAGGAGACAGTTTTGTGGTTTTGAATTAGGAGAAAGTAACAATACGAGGAACATGTCACTAAAGTAAACAAATTACTGGCAACATGGCAGTAACAATATATATAGTGCAAACAGAATACAAAGGTAACAGCCATTGAGTGAGGGGTAAAGTTAGATAGGAACAGTTAAGTAGTTCCCTTGGGATATATATAGTATTGTTGTAGGCGAGTGATGCTATAATAGAGAACAACTGACATACCACCCGATCATTCTCTAGTTAAACAAGACAGATATAAAACCTGATTTTACTTCCAACTTGTTTTAACGTTTAGTTATAAACTTTTTTTTATACTATACTGTTCTACGTGACTTTACATTTTACAATGATAATAATAGTTATTGTTCAAATAGAATAAAAAGTACTATCATTTATATTTCACAACTCCTTAATGAAGTTGGAATATGGTACTTAATTTCCTAGTGTTAATATAGGGTTCTTAAGAACTGTAGATCTTGCTAGTTGTTGAATAATTATTACATTATATTATTTAGTTTTGGTGTTAAAGTAAGTAAAATAATTTGTATACATATATATTTGTGGTTGAAGGACTCAAAAAGAGAGCCCCTAGTTTTCATCTTATATTTTGCATTTCATTCCCTTTGATGAAATTATACATGCAAAATAGCTTTCTCACTGTGACCCAGTATGCTTTCAGTGCTACTGGGAAGTCCCATATATATATATATATATATATATTCCGGTAATTTAGTTAAAATGTTTTTCTCTATTTTTTAACAATTTTTTTTTTGTTTTCACTTAAATAGTAAATGATTGATGTTACCTTTCCGCAACCGTAATCACTCTAATTACATCCTCTTTAACATATAAAAGTAAGGATTAGCAAGAGATATTGAATAAACATTAGAGTCTCATTATCATAGTACGTACGTACTTTCTCCTTCTAACAACACTTCATTCCCAGTTTTTTTTGAGAAAATAGCATTATAGAATTTTTTTTGTAACCTAATAAAAAAAAAAAAACGCTTTATGAAGCTAGTCTAAAAAACTTGTAAAGCCATAATTTTAATTATTTAGAAGAAGATTTGGAAATAACTTTATACAAGGAAAATTAATCAAATTTCAAAAGTTTTGCGAATATTACGTTTTACCCAGTTGAGAAAAATTACATTCAAATTAGAGAATTATATGAGTAATCCTTTCTACACTTGTTCACTGATACGTTACATAATGGATATAAGATATTAATGACATGGCAAAGTCATAGCAATGTCAAACCCAACAAAGAAAGAATAATTTACAACTAGTGGCCTAGCCAGCTAACTGACTTCAAAACAAGGCCGCAGCCAAACAAACAAACCAAGGGTAAATACCCTTACATCAAAAGCAAGCGCCGATAAGGCTGGCCACTGACCTAAATCGGTGGTCACCAAACTACGAAGGTCGCACACTAGGACAGATGTCTTGGTGTGAGTGTGGCCAACAACAATATATAAACTCGCCCCATTGGAAGAGGGGATGATTATATCATATACGATTATACGAGCACGTCTTCATATACGAGCAGCAGTTTACGCGTCCCTATATAGTTTTATTTAAACTTATTATCTTTTAGTTGTGCATCTTAGTTCGTTTATTTTATCATTCTAAATTTTTAGTTATTTATCTTCTATTTAATTCTAAGTATTTTGTTGTAATTATTACGTTAAAATTATTGTTCAAATACAGTTTATTTTTATAAAATCCGTATTAATAATTCGAGCACTAACTTCCAAAATCTTAAACTAACTTCCGCCCTCTTCAAGACATCTACTACATCAGGAATCACATTAAACGATTCCATTACAGATACTTGTTCACTTTTAGATAAGGTAACCATTTTAGCGGAGAATAATTAACATAATTGAGTTTTTTTTTCTGATTCACTTCCTCCTGAATGCATTGTTATTAACTAAGTTATGGTTTTAGTTCTCTCATTTTACTTTAAACAAGTCAAACATAAACTTTTATAATTTGATTTGTTCTGCGTTAGTAAAATTAAAGCTTTAATAATAATTACAATACTATTATCAGAAAAAAAAATTAATCTCTAAAAAAAAAAAGTTATAAAAACAACTAAAAAAACAAATAAGAAAAGGTCTTGATGAAGGTCTCCCCCCCTCCCCTTAAAATGGGTATAATAAAGTTAGCAAGAGCATATAACCAGTAAGAAGAAGTGAGGGAGTAGCTAGTAGTAAATTGTACAAGCGGCCATATCTGCAGACCCAACAACCTCGCAAGTTGTTGTATATGCCCTATGTAACCTTAAAACAAAAAAAAAAAAAAAAAAAAAAAAGAAACAAATTACTAATGTATAAATATGGCTTAACAAGATAAGACCTGGGAAATATTAAGACACCGCGATTTAATTTAAAGATAATTTCGTGCCGACAAACGCTGCTGGTTTGTGTACCTTTGGGATTTAGCCAATGGGAGAAGCAGAGTTTTTAGCCTATTATAAAAACTAAAAATAAAAAAAGATGCAAGAAAAAAAAATTATAGCAAGAAGTAGCGCGCTACCCTACCCCCCTTTGGTGTAAATTTAATTTTAACACGCGGATAAATATTAGCGCAGTGTAGAAGACTGACTATCCTTAATGAATTTTCTGTCCCATAGGTTTAATTAATTTATTTTTTTAATAAGAAATTTGTTTTAGTTTATGCAAGTATCTTTTTTCATTAAAATATATTTCTTTATTTTCTTTCTTTATAAATTAACATTAATTATATGAGTTAATAACATATGTTCTTCTCATTGACATGAACTTGTGGGATCTTCTTATAGTTTATAAAAAAAAAAATCATTTCTGTTTGATTTCGGAGGGGGGAAAAAAAACAACTTTCTTAATTATATTACAGCCATTTTCGAGAAAATAAAGAAAAAAAAATCTGGTGTGAAACACTCACACAACTTTCGCTTACTCCGGTTGTCAAAATTATAATTAATAAATTTTATAGTTACCTAGCTAGGTAAATTTAATAAAATTCGTCGAAAACTGAAAAAAACTTAAAAGACAGTAAAAGAGCACTTCCTGTTTACTAATTTTCCTGAAACTCGGAATTTTGACCATCTATTTATTTCTAATTAATTTTGTTTGGATGATAGAACTGTATAATCAACTATTAGCACTTTAGAGAAAAACATAACCCCGCCCCCCCCTTAAAGGTGCCCTTAAACGAATTTTCCCTTAAAGAAATTTTTTAAATATAAGTTTTAGATCTTTGTATGTGTAGTTTATATAAGAAGTTTCAAGAAAATCGTCGGAGCCATTTTTGAGAAAATCGCAAAAAAGTAAAAAAAACAACTAGTAAAATGGTACTTCCGGTGAGAAATTTTGACAGATAACGTACTGTCAGATTCCATGGTGATACCTAAACGGAATATCAAGTTTGAAACTTTCAATGGTTTTTCGTTATTGAGCTATGCTCTACACGCACACACAGACCATTTTCTAGAAACCACTTTTTGGGACTCAGAAGACCGCAAAACGGATATTTCCGGTGAAAACTATATCGAAAATTTGACACGATTACAATATTTCCTCTTACTAGGATTAAGAGAAAGTAATAAAAAAGGAACGAATGAAATATAAGTATGAATTTCTCTTCAGCAAATTACCGAGAGTAAAATAAAACTCGTTAATGCTGTTTTTAGAAAAAAAAGTGAGGTAATTCTTTGAAAAAACTTATTTTAACCGGAAACTTTACAATTTTCTGATGATGGTTGTTTGGGAAAAGAGAAACGCATTATTGGACATATAGTGTTACTAACAATTTATACTTGGTCCATCCAAGTATTCACTTGGTCAGAAGATTTATGAGTAAGACTAGAAAATGTGGAAGCGAAGTAGTGAGGCTAAAGATAACTTTTAGATAAAGTTACCACTTTAGCGGAGAAAGCGTTACTAAAAAGCGTAACAGAGTCTGGTTACAGGGGAAGGTGGTGGAAGAGGTTTGTTGACGTGGGTGACTGACTGAATCCTTTAAGAGGTGGTGTTTCCGGATTAATGCGTATACTTCTAATTACTAGCTGTAATAATAATTTTGTATAATTTATAGAAATGTCGATTGAACATGCACTAATCTTGATGTAGAGTTCTTACTTCCATCGACCTCGTATTCTACGCTTTTACGTTTACGCTAATGAAGAAATTTTTCATTACTTTTTAACTGTGGTTTTCCTCTTAATTTTTTTAGGATTTTTTTTATTTTTTTGTTTCTTCTAAGAGAACACTCAATCAAAATCAAGTGAGGCTGCTCAATTAAATTGAGGTGCTCCAACACACAGCGTACTCATCAATCCGTAGACATACCAAAAAGCGATGATACCTATTCATAAAAAGTTGAAAAATTTAAAGATGTCCTAATGTCCAGTCTCAAATAAAAGACATAATATGTATAGATGACATAAAGTGCATCTAAGTCTAAATACGTATATACATTAAATTTATCTGTAAATATGCTGGGAAATAATTCCCAGGGAGTCAACTAAAATATTCTCCACTAAAGGAGCTATGTCTTTAAGGCTAATATTTACCTTGTCGAAAAAGTCCAAGGTTGTCTTAGGCACCACACCTCTGGCACCAAACCACAAGCCATGCACCTTGTACTCCCTTACCCCGAACTGATCCTCAAACTTCTCCTTATAAAAGGGAATACATTTTTCGTAAATTGCCCTTTTCTCCTCATCTATTTTCTCGCCCTGTTTCGGATCCTTACTCTCGAAACGGATGGTCGGATCCAAAATATATGCTACATTGCTGGCATTGTCAAACGCTATAATATCAGCGTATCTTGTAGATCCATCTGTATCTACAGCGTATACCTCTTCGAGAGTCACATAACCTTTTTTTTCCATAATCTCCATCAAGGCGTGCTTTACCCTATTGTGGCGTCTAGTTACAAGAAGCATGTTGTCAGGACAATTACCAAGCACATGCGCTGGTGTTTCAGGCTCTCTGCCGCATTTGCGACAGAGGGGTCCAACAGCTCCTGCCGACTGTCCGCCAACCCCAGGAACAGCACGAAGTGGGGCATAGTTTATGTTCAGCTTAACAGCATTAGTCCATTCTGAACATGATAAGATTTTCTTGTCGTATACAAACTGATTTAATTTTGGGCCGTCCTTAAAGTGGCATACCCCAACCCCTTGCCATTTACACTTTGTCCATTCTTCAAAAGATTTTTCTCTTAATTGCTGTCTAAGCTTTCTGATGCTAGGAAAATCTTTGTCGGTACATATGTTCAACCTGGATGCACATATCTTCGCTTCAACCTCGTAATCAAATATTTGTTGAAAATGGGCATCCCGAACTTTTGCGAGCTTTTGGGCAAGTGACCAGTGCTGCAGAGGAGCCTCCCACTCGCATCTAAGCAAACCTAAGCCGCGATAGCGACGAGAGGCATAAAACATTGCCGAAGCAGTGCTTGCCGGTAGGCCGAGCATAGCCTTAACACTTCTTCTGATCAACACATCCGTTCCTTCAAGTAACGCTGGTTTAAGTTTTGTTAGAGGGGCAGTTTGGAGAGGATATACCATCGTCGGGAATATGTATTGATTTATAATATTCAATTTCTGGTCTGGTTTCAATAAATTGGATGTGGTCAGTTTATTCATATTTTCATTGAGTTTTTTAACCGCATCTTGATCAAAAACCAGTTCACCAGAATACGAGCAGCCAAGGTACTTTATTGTCTCGGATTGTTCACAAGATTTGATGCAGCCTCCATTTTCTAGGGAAAGGTTCTGCTTAACCATATTGCCGTTTTCAACAACAATGGCAGTGCTCTTACTGGGATTAATATTTAACCCTATCTCCCTGAATAGTCTTTGGACCAAGTCTATCACTCTCTCGGCACCCTTAATACTATTCGCTGTAACAGCCACATCATCCGCAAATCCGGTTAGAATAATTCCATCTTGACCATTATTTAACTTATACCCATATTGATCTGCCATCTGGCTATCGCAGATCTCTTCGTACAAGTGATCAACAGCCAGATTAAAAAGAGAAGGTGAGAGAGGACCTCCTTGCGGGACGCCTCTTAACACACGTATCGATTGGGTCTTATTTATCCCAGCTGAAATTGCTATACTATTTTTTGTAACAAGAGCCGCTATAAGGTCTTTAAGGTCACTAGATAATCCTCTCTCCTCAAGGCATTGGACAATGTGCTGATGGCCCACGTTATCAAAGGCGCCTGTGACGTCGAGGAATGCTACAACAACATCTTTTTTATTTTCCTTGGAATCCCGCAGAATACCATCTACCAGTCTAGCGTTTACGTGACATCCTGACATTCCTTTGACAAAACCCCTTTGGCATCTATGAAAAGCTGTCTGCTTTCTCAGTTCGGCATCCAGTACTTTTTCTACAATCCGTCTTATAATGGGATAGACCGTTATAGGTCTCCAGGATGAGATGTCTGTGGCTATTCCTTTTCCTTTATATATTAGAACGGTTCTTCCCAATCTAAAAATTTCGGGTACGTAAGATGACCTTAACATAATTTCAATTATAATTTTGATTATGTGGGCTATGTCGAGAGATTTTATTGTTCTGATCAGAACACCATCCGGACCGGATGCTGTGTCCAATGACGTTGACTTTATAGCCCTGTGCACAGCTTGGAGACTAACCGTAACAACGTTTGGGTTAACACTACTTGTTTCATACCTGTCTCTCTGCGCGCTGTTTTCCCTAGTAAAGGTCTTCTTAAAATGGTCCTCTATAGAATCTATACCAACTGGACATTGCTTCGGGGCATCGGCGTTCATAATACCGCGTACAACTTTCTTACGTCGGTTGTAATAATTGTATTGGGCCACTTCATACTGGTACTGTTCTTTTCTACGCTCCCTAGCTGCTTTATTTGATCTTGTAGGATTTGAGACTTGTCCAGCACCCTTTCCTGCTATTCTCAATTCTCCTTTCTTTCTCATTTTGTAGTACCGCTTTGCAGGATGTTTAGGACCAGGAAGAAGATTATTGCTTCTCGGAGGAATTGCATAAATTCATTCACACATTTCTCAAAATCATTTAGTAGGAAGTTATCACATTTTTGTAGAAGTTTCTTAAAATTGACGGTCAATTTCTCCAAATCCGTTTTCAAATTATCGTGAATAGGGAGTTTTTCTTTAGTTATTGTTTCAGTCTTAAACAATTTATTTATTTTATTCGCATTGGCTTCAACAGGATGTTTCTTTGCTACATGTATCTGCAGGCCCCGCTGATTCTTAAACACCTGTTTACAAGTGCAACAAGCAATCCCAGATTTTGTGGGACTGGTTTGGTCCATAACATCTGGTTCAGAATGCCGTGTATCGCCATTCGACAATTGGTCTTGACCATCGTTCTGCCTATAAGTCCAAACAGGATGATCGGGTGACAAGACGTCATCTGAAGATCTCTTACTGAGGTTCTCTATTCGGGGAAACACTTGATCAATTGGTAAAGTTTTCCGCAACAGTAACCCTGTGGCTTCATCTATCCATTCTACGGAGACAAAGGTTTGTATTTCCTTGCCCTCTCAATTTGGTGACTCTCTCAAGTTCATAAAAGACGACGCTACTTCAGCTTTCTGGACCTTACCGTCACTCCTAAATATCCAAACACTCTGGCCAAGCATGAGAGGTTCCCTTTCCCTCTCATTAGTAGATTTCTTATTAATTTCCATTCAGTTTCAAAATCAATCCACTAAAATGTACTAAACCTAGTCATTAATTCCACCATTCAATAAAACAGAATTTAAACATGGAAAAATATATATATATATATCGAAGTATTGAATATAAAAATATAATATAAATAGATTAACTATAGTCTATACATAACAACAAAAACAACCATAAAATCACTAATTAAAACTAAACAACAGATCACCCATAAGTAATTAACTGAAACCTATCTGCACATATTACATAAATAAATATATCAACAACAAAAATAGCAAACAGAACAAATGTAATCGTCATATATCAATTATCACTATACACATTTAATAAATCGTCAACAGAGAAATAAACCTATAATACACTATAATACAATTATTTTCATTGGGTAAAAGCCGAATTGGCTATACCCACGCTCTAAAAAGAGCGGTTTGGTGCCACCGTACCCTCTCCTACTAATAGGTCCCTTATCTTTCCTATTTGCTATTCTCCATTTAATCCGATTTATTCTCTTAATACGTCTCCCTTCAGCCCGGTCAAAAGTTGACCGGTTACCAGCCCCGGCGACGAGGACGCAGGAGACCCCTCACAATTATGTACTTGCTACCGTTTAAAGTAAGTCAGTGCAAGTACCACTTTAACACACACAAAAAATATTTACGTATATCACCTTTATTTTTCAGTTTAAATAAGCGCTTATTCAGCAATAACGATCAATTGTGAGGGCACGGGGCCCTCTAGATAAGTTCATAGAACTTATGAATTTGTTTTGTGATGATGGTTCAAGAGAAAACATTCAATGATGGCTAACGTTTTGGCAGAGTTTTCTGTTTTTTTTAAAGCTTTATTAGAATAGATATTCAGTCTTGACAGATGAAAAGAACAATTTTATATAACATAATAATCTTTAAAATTTGGTTCCATAACACATATTTTTTATTCTATAACACAGAATCATAAAAAATGAAAGTTGATTTTTGTAAATAATTTGTTGATTGATTATCGACAATCATTTACAAAACTGATTTACAATCTACTATTAGATTTTTCTCTTCACCTTTCAAGAATGAATATTAATAGTATATTATAGTAAAATTGTAAGCATATATGTCTTTTTAATCGCGTTAGATTAGATTAGATTTACACGGGGAGGGGGGACTCAAACCCGTTGAGGCTTATTGTGCCAGCTCCTCAATACCTGGTAGAGGAAGCCCCCCTCTTCATGAGGTACAGAACCTTCCCCACCAGTCTTTCTTGGAGTACGATTTCCTCCGGTCTCAACCTGCCGAAGATCTCGTACCGCAATCTGCCGATCGCATCGAAATCAAATAAGAGGTGAGAGACCGTCTCCTCCTCCTCCTGACACAGTCTACACAAGGTCTTCAAATCAACCAAACCCTACCTTGTGCAGATGTTTTTTGAACCTGCCGTGCCCTGTAAGCAGGCCCGTTATCAGACTAATCTGATACCTGCTTAAACCCAGGGTCTCTCTGGTTTTTCTTCTACACAACTCTGGCTTGACCATTTTGCCGTGTTTTGCTCCAGTACTTAGCCTCCAGTGACGATTATGTTCTCTCCGAGTCCATTCTCTCAGAGACGCCCTCGCCATAGTTTTGGCTATTCCCAGAACAGGTTCTGGCCCACAGAAAGGAGTATTCGCGCAATTCCTGGCCAGTTGGTCGGCTAGTTCATTGCCTTTAATCCCCTTGTATCCCGGCACCCATATCAACCGCACTTTGTTGTGCCGGGACAACGTCTCCAGGGAGTCTCTACACTCCCTGAATAGGGAAGAAGTGATTCTGAATGCCACAAGTGCCTTCAGTGCAGCCTGACTGTCCGCGAAGATGCATATCTCCCTATTCCTAAATCGCGTTAGTCTACACGCTTTATCTTTAGCACAGTAATCATCGTTTGCACATTTGGTATGAGAAATCAGGTTTCGTTTCCCTTGAGGGATTAAACAGAAAGAAACAGAAGAGAAAAAGTTGTGAGCTACACTTGGTAGGTGATTCTGGTAGGGAAGGCCAAAATCACCGGGAAGGGTACTGCAGGTTCCCCAACAAACAACCTCTGTTAGGCCTTAGCCTTTAATGGGATATTGCGCCAAAGATATTTTTATTTATTGTCTTTTTAAAAATAAATAGATAATGATTATTTTCATTTCCATTTTTTAATTGGTTAATTTTATTCTTTCCAGGTAAGTCTCGAGAGTTGTAGATTATTCGTGGTTATAATTGCTGTAAGTAACTTTTCTATTTTTTTTATTATGCTTTTGTAATAAAACTCATTATTCATTATTTTTATTCTATATTATATGAAGTTGTTGTTAAACTTCCTAAAAAACTACATTTGGAACAAAATAACGAAAAAAAATACTTTATTAAATAATTATACTATATTAAATTTAGAGGTAGTAATATTATTTGTTATTGATAGTTTTAGTTAATTGTTTGTATAAAGCTAGCGTTTAGGCTGTGAGCTTATTTCTGTATATATACTGGTGCAATGCTTGACATTTCTCTAAACTATACAATTGTAGTATGTTTGCCTTGGTGACTGGTTAATGGCTAGAACATGGACACAATATAACCCGTATGTATGTTATGTGTTTACATATATGTTCTGGATAGATTGTAGTTGTGTACATTTTACACATCTATCTCGGAGTGAGTGTCTTCTACAACAATATTCTCTACTACATCCAGATGATCAACTATTGCATTAATTCACTCACTACTTACTAGTGATATCACCATTCCACAGATAACACAACTAGTGTATTTCACACCATTTATCGACCATTTTCTAATAACAGATAAATGTATAGTATATGTTCTGGATATGTTTACTTCTAGCATATCTCCATATTTATGATTAAACTATAATTTCTGAAGCAGTTAGTGTATGTCACAAAAGTGTCAAGGCATCTTGATGTGGACAATGACACAAATGGCCTTCATCAAATAGCAAATAGGGCGCCATATTGTCAACATAATTAATAGTCATTTTTTCCCATTACAATTAAAATAATTAAGCAAAAAAAATATTTCCAAAAGAAAATGTTTACCAGTTTCTTCCTGCTTTAAGAGAAGCTATTGAAGATCAATTTTAGAAAATGAATTATCTTGATGTAACAGCAACCAAAGAGAGATCAGCAAGAGTATAAAGACAAAAGAAGCAAACCCAAACCACTCTCTCGGATTGGAGTGGAACAAACTATGTAAATATAGCGACGGACAGTCCATAAAAAAACAGTAAAACACAGTTCGATACAGTTGAGGACAGTTCAAGCCAAAATCACTACGTGTCATTACCCATTTACCACTCTACTTTAACCATTCTCTATTGTAAAGTCCAGGCAGTCTGTGTCTCTTAATTAATATATTAGTTAACCAGTGTTAACAAGGTCAATCATTTTTATACAACGTCTAAAACAGAAGCATCTCGATCTGTTTTAGAAAGAATCTCCTTAATTCTTTCATATCTTGAAGGTTCTTCTTTACTATGTAATTTCCGAATCGTTGAAATCAAATCGTCAATATGTAATTTTTCATCACCAGTTTTGGAAGCAGCTGAAGATTCAGCTGGTTTCCCCCCGGGTTATTAGTATTTCAGCACCAGTTTTATCCGCTATTTTTTTTATTTTTAACAGTTCCCACTTCTTTCTTCTATAGTTCATTTAGCACCTTATCTATTTTGCCAATCATATTATTAACGTTCTTAAATAATCTTTGAGCGGCTTTGATTTCTTTAACATTCAGCTCTTTACCGACTTCCATCATTAATTTCTGTAAATCAGCAACATCCTCTTGATATTCTTTCATCTCTTTCAAGAGTTCATGTAATTCTTCAAGACAGTAAAACACAGTTCGATACAGTTGAGAACAGTTCAATACAGCCAATCACTACGTGTCATTACCCATTTACCACTCTACTTTAACCATTCTCTATTGTAAAGTCCAGGCAGTCTGTGTCTCTTAACTAATATATTAATTACGAGGCTTAAGCGATGTTGTCCCAGCATCGTGAAGAAAAGTGAGGAGCTGTAGTTTAATAGAATGAACACTCTTGTGTTGCTGAACATTTCCATAATATCCGCGTTCCTTCAGCAACATGTTACCTCCCTCTATCTTACCTCAGCCGTACTGAACAGGCAGAGTGGACTATTATCTAAAGCACCGAGCTCCCTCCAAGAGTTGCACTAAGCTCCCACCTAGAGGTATAAAAAATCATGTTTATTTTCGCAAATTTCAAAACTTAAGTCAGTTTCTAATCAACATTTGAAGAGTAAAAATAAACTCACTCAAACATTTGCATCAACTCAACTGTCAACCTGTCTGATAATTCTTCTCAAATAGTCTATAATAAGCAATCAAGAAGTCAGAAAATTGTCAGTAGCGGCATTCAAGAGCCTATGAACTTTTATCGAGGAGACTGCCACATAACTGTCCAAGGAACCCCATTCAAGAAGTCGTTTAACAGGTCAAGCTAATCATGACCACCATTATGCTCTAGCTATTCCACTAGCAACTGCAATTTCTTAAACAATTTTGTTAAAACGATATGGCAGCGAAGTCTTGAACTATCGGCGAAAAGAACCGCAAGCTCTCAACAAACTTCGCCAAATTCAGTCTGTTGCGCCAGATTAAGATTAATTATAGTTTAAATAATAATTACCAATTTTAGAGAAAAAAGAAGATTAATTAACTTGGCTAATTATAACCTTTTTTTACTTCCACATGTTACTTACTAATTTAAGAGGTACTATCGCATTCTTGACAGACTTGTGAAATTGAGTTTTCACCTGCTCTCATTATGTGTCATTTTCTTTTATCAAATAATAACTCAAAGCATAAATAATAAAAAGTAGTTATTTTATTGAGAATTGGTGACAGTAAAAGTTCTCTATTGTTTTATAATGTTTTATTTTAGTTTTGATCTAAGGAGGACATCATCAGTCGTGGAGGTCGTGTCCTGGTATTGTTTTTACAAGATTTATTTTTTTGGTAAGGTTTGGTAAGACATTACCAATTAGTAAGGTTATAACTACACAAAATGTCTTACCAAAACTGTACTGTTGTAATGTATTACCAAACCCGTACTCCAAAAAAAAAAAATTATGGTGTCAAATGTTCACACGAACACTTTACTCCAATTAATACAATTTAATTAAAAAATTGAGAAAATTGGGATATTTAGAAATGTTTAGGTAGAATGGCCATAAAAAAAAGGTGGTAGGGAAATTATAACTATATATCTGAATGGACTCTAGGGGCGCCTTCTGGTTCAAGACTATGTAGCGTCAGTTTAAATTTAAACGTTACAAAGCCTTCAAAAACAAATCCTAAAATAGTTTTTTTAAATAATAATAAAATTAATAAATTTTTCAAATAAAATTGATACTTTTTATCTGTGCAGTTAGTATCCAAATTTTAAGGAAATCGTTACAGTGGGGTTCGAGAAAATTTCAACAAACTCAAATACCAATTCTGTCAAGTCGCACTTCCGGGTTAATCAATTTTCTTCAAATTTGGAATCTGGAAATTATTCTAATGTATATAATTATTAAATAACTACCACAACCATACATTGTAATGACTTGCTACTTTAGACCTAAGTTTAAGGCCACAGTTACCCCAGAACAGTCCCTAAATCAATTTTCCTTGAAAAATAATTTAAAAAAAAAAAAGTTATAACTACACATAGATCCAGGAAGTATTTAAAGTTTTAAAAAAATCGTTGGGCCAATTTCGAGAAAATAGCGAAAAACTGAAAAAAAAAAAACCTTCAGAGGTAAAGTCGCACTATCGGTTGATGGATTTTGACCGAAATTTTCGTTTCAAATGCGGTGGTAGTACCTAAACGGAACCGATGACTCCATTTTCTTTGCACTTCCCTACCCTTGGTCAATCAGAAAGCTCATCCCCACTTTGCATACAAAACAACAACCTAATAGATTATCCCCACTGCAATGACGTCACACAGCCAATAGCATGTCGAGTAGTCACTGTTTTATTGATTATATCATCGTAATATATCGAAAACACTTTGGATTTGACTAAAAGCTGTGCTTTTGTTGTATACAATAAAATCGATATTTATAATCAATAAAGCAGTGGGAGATATACCTAGTGACTGCGCACGCCTGAAACTCGCAGTAACGTCATAAGAATGTGGATAAATGTTATTATAGTAGATTGTTTTACTATAAGAAGTCCAGTATTTTATAAGTGCGTGATATTTAAGTAGTGAAATATCAGCAGCAGGCAGCTGCAAGGGATAAGTCAATCTGTTTTTCTTTATTATTTCATGTATAACTTAGGTTATGATGCCTTTCCGCCATATCTTTTTTAACTATATTTTAATGTTTTTCTGAATGGGGTGGGGGAAATAAAAAGTTCGAAAAATATGATGATGCGGGGTGGGGGAAGTTAAGAATAGAATGTACGTTGAAAATGATATTTGGCGAGATGACCATTGTGACTGACTGGTTATGGTGATGGACTTCCAACATAAGGATTGTAGGATCGAATCCCAGGTAAGACAAGTTTTTCTTTATTAAAATATAATGCAAAATAATTCTCCTCTCGTCCAGAATAAGGTGATGTTGACGAGGTGTGGGGAGGTTAAGAGCAGAATTATACGTTGAAAATTACAGCTAGCGAGAGGACTAATGTGGCCGACTGGTTAAGCTGATGGACTTCCAACCTAAAAGTTGTAGGATGGAATCACAGTTAATAATTAGAAGTGGTGTTAGAGGAGCAGCGGCTAGGTCCCGCCATCTTGTTGAGTGTAAAGTGGGGATGAGCTTTCTGATTGTCCATGAGTAGGGAGGTGGAAAGAAAATGGAGTCATCGGTTTGAATGTTAGATTAAGGAATGAGGGAGAAAATAGAGTCATCGGATTAAATGCTAGTGTACGAGGTGGGGACAATGAAAGAAAAATAGGGTCATCGTATTGGTTGCTAAGTTACAGGATGAAGGTGGAAAGAAAATGGAGTCTTCAATTTGGATGCTATGTTAAGGGGAGAGGAAAGTGGATGTGGCTTAAGGGATTATCGATAGGGTCAGTGGTGGGGGCAAGTGGGTGTGGCCTAAATGCTCGTCGACTTTGATGATTGGACGGTAGTTGTAGCTTAGGGGTAAGAAGGCGTTACGGGTAAAATGGTCGGGGTGGGGATGGTGAGGGGAGGGGCAGTGCCTTAACCAAAGGGGGCCATGATTGAGGGGAAAGTTATCCCGCAAGAAAAGTGCGCCAAAAGCCCCATTTCTCCCCTACTACTATTTCTATTTGTAATTCAGTCTAAAATCTAGTTTTTAGCATATAAACAATTTTTCTAATATGCTTCTTGAATTTTGCAATGTTGCTCGAGAGGGAACGAAATACTTCTAATTTATATAGGTAAATTTCCTAATTTTAATTTGTATGCATGGTTTTTAATATTGTTAATTGCTTTTTCAATTAATATTCATTGAATTTCCTAAAATTATTATTACATTTTCCTCGTAGTTCCTTTCTTGTTCAAATTCATTTCAAATGTTTATATTTACTTTTAAGTCTCAGATACATTTCCTTTGTAATCCAAAGCGGATATTACAGTGCCTAATTCAACAGCTATAGCTGGTATGGGAAGACTAGTGCTCTGAAGACTAATTGTTGCCATTTCGAACTCCATTCCCATCCTCTACGATTGCCCCTTTCTCCGCTTCTTCCAATTAAACTCCCGAGTAATTTCAGTTCATATTACTTGTATACTGTTTAAACCCTATCTTCTTTCTCTCCTGCTTCTAGTTATCTGACTTTATGTCTTACACTTTTCCTTCATTTGTTGCAAAATTCTTAATTTTCTTACATTTGTTTCCTTTACTATATTGTTTTACTTATGTTTATTTTATTCTCTCCCTTCCTCTCTATTCTTCCTAATCAAATATTAAATGTAATGAGTCAGGTCAAAAATTTTGATTTTATCTCTTTTCTTTTAGATTTAAATTTATCTCTAGGATTAATCAGATTCAGACTTTTTTTTTTTTATAGAAATACTCTTCATAACTTTGTAATTTTCATTTGATATTTTTACTTTTTCATAATATGGTTGCAATGATTCAAATTTTCATATCAGAATATTTCCCTAATAAGTGAAGTAATCCGATCTCGTTATCGTAAATTCCACAAGTCCCTCCCCAGCACCCTAAATCCACTGATCCAACAGCTTTCTTCCCACAATGACAATATCTAAAATAAAATCACTAATAAGTGTCAAAATTTGGAGGTTTACTACTAGGTAGCTTCTCCTCTCTTTTATTTTGCATTTTATTTTATTTTCTTTTATGTATCCTTAGTAGTCACGCGTTGGTCTAGTGCCTAGCGCACTCGCCTTTCGATTCAGGGTTCGATTACGTCAGGGCAAAGTCGGTGTTGACCCAGCATCGTGATAAAAAGTGGGAAGCTACAGTTAGTAGCGCCCTAGGTAGCGAAGCCGGAACTAAACGGCGTGGGAACTGCGGCGTGCTTACCACACGCCTCCCTATTCAAATCACCGTCTGGCAAGTCTTGGCCCTTCATGGGCTGTTGCGCCATAGGTTTTTTTTTTTATCCTTAATAATAAATGGTAGTTGTTTTAGATTCTTTTAGAGGATAGTGCAACGCGACCTTAAAGATGTATTGTGCATTGCCGGCATTTGCTAGGAGCTGTTCACTGCTGTCTTTCCTAGGAAGAGAAAATCTAAAGACAGCAAGCTGAATTCGAACCCGGGACTTCTATATGGGAGGGCTAACCATTGAGCTAATATTTTTTCTTAGTAGTTGCATTATCTATGAAGTTTAAGATTTTAATTTTCCCTGGCATGGAATGTACTCTTGCTTATCGTGAACGATGTTTTATCTCATGTGATTTTCATTTTGGAGAAAGGGTTTGATCATTAATCATACCTTTAGATTCTCTTAATAATAACTTAAGCCTTAATTGCTAAGATAAGATCGATTGTTAAAAAAGAAATATATAATGAATCGTACAGGGTTTTTTGTTTGTATTATTATTATTATTATTATTTGTTTTTTTACATAGATCAGAATCGTGAACGAAATCGGTCACATAGCAGTTGTCGTCTGGATGCAAATATTGATCCCGCTGCCAGATTACTGCCACCAAATTAAGCAGCAAGCTCCCAATAATTTTGTATAAAAAGGAGGTGAGATCAATTATTATTGTACTAAATATTTTTTATGCATCTCCTTTTGTTTTAATAATTGAAGTATTAATTTCGGTTAGTTAATAATTAGAATATTTTGAGAAATATTTCATTAAAAACTTAATCGATTTTATAACTCTCATTCAGTTGTCAAATGCACTTCCACCCGTGGTATTTTACTTTCATGTCATAAAGTGAAAAATGGATTAGTGAAAATTTTAGAGTACATTGGGTTTCCCATTCCAATTAAATGCCATTTCAATATTATATAAACATATATATACATAGGGTGTCACATTTAAACGGGCCACTTTTGAAATAACTGTTAAACGAAGAAAGATATCAAAAAAGTGAACATAACGTTTGTTGAAGTATTTGCGCTCTAGTTTATTATGTTGGTGATAATGTTATTTGATTTTATTGCCGCCTTACACCTGAAATCAATGATTGAAACTTGCGATTACCTTTTGACCCTCACTTTCTACTACTGTATTGAAAACTAGTAAAAAAATGAAGAATAATACTGTTAATTTCACTTCAATATTTCAAACCGTTGCCGAGATATTCAACCATACAGATCCAATTTTTGCCGTTTTATTCCTGTTTCTTTTCCTGTTTCATAAACCAAAATTAAAAGCGGATTTTCTTATTAATTTCTAATAAATAAGAAAGTTCAAATGCTGACAACACTTAAAATCTATTTTAGAACTATAAAGGACTTGAAAATCAGGAAAACAACATTAAAACAAAACAATATTCCAGTTTATTTACAACAATCTATAAAAAAAAGATTTCCTATTTATTCAATATGACCTCCTCGGCTTAACCGGCACAAGCGCAGCCGCTGCCCAACAGGTGAAGCTGGTAATCGTATAATGTCTGCCGGAATTGCTAAGCAGGTTTGGATTAAGTCTTCTCTAAGTGCTTCTGGAGTTTTTGGTTTCCTGCCATAAATTTTTTCTTTGAGATATCTCCCCAAAAAAAAATTCAAGAGGGGTTAAATCTAGCGGTCTGGCGAGAAGAAAAGTGAATGAGATATTCAGTAGCCGCTGGATCGGAAGACAGAGACGGTAAGCGATCGCCAGTTTTAACCCCTCTTGAATATTTTCTTTGGGGATATCTCAAAGAAAAAAATTTATGTCAGGGAACCAATAACTCCAGAAGCACTTAGAGAAAACTTCAAATCCAAACCTGCTCAGCAATTCCGGCAGATACGATACGATTTCCAACTTCATCTGTTGGGCAGCGACTGCGCTTGGGCCGGTTAAGCCGAGGAGGTCATTCTGAATAAATAGAAAGTATTTTTTTATTTTTTTTATCGATTTTTGTAACCCTAAAATACGTTTTAAGGGTTGTCAGCATTTGAACTCTCTTATTTATTACAAATTAATAATTAAATCCGCTTTTAATTTTAGTTTATGAAACAAAGAAATAGGAAAAAAAAGAGGCGAAAATTTATTCTTTATGATTGAATATCTGGACAACGGTTTGAAATATTGAAGTGAAATTAACGGCATTATTTTTCATTTTTTTAGTAATTTTCAATACAGTAGTGAAAAGTGGAGGTCAAAAAGAAATCGCAACTTTCAATCACCGATTTCCGGTGTAAGGCGGCAATAAAATCAAGTAACATTATCACCATCATAAACTAGAGCGTAAATACTTCAACGAACGTTATGTTCACTTTTTTGATATCTTTCTTCGTTTAAGAGTCATTGCAAAAGTGGCCCATTTAAATGGGACATCCTGTATATATAGTTCTACCAACTTTCTGATTTAATGAGAACTAATTGTATTGTAAAAAATGTAATGATAAAAGAAAATCGTTTAATGAAAATGTGACTTTATAGAGATTTTCTCGAAAACGGCTCCTACGATTTTCTTTAAACTGATTTTACTAATTATCTTTTATACGTCTTTTAGTTTGTTTTTTTTTTAACAATTTTTCAGGAATAGTGTATCTCGATGGAGTTTCTCGATTAGCGCGCGCGTAGACTCCGATTAAACTGACATTTTTATTTAACTTTCCATCATCTATATATATTTTAATATTTTAGGTTTATGTTTAATTTTTTTGTTTTGTTATTTTTAATTCATATTTCATTATTATTATTAATGTTTTAAAAATGTTATATGTTATGCAATGTAGGAGTTTTATGATTTTAATGACTATAGTATTTTTCTAGTTCAGCTAGAAAAACTGACTTTATTACCTATAAATTAAATAAAACTGTTCTATATAAGGTATTAATTTCCGGGATTCAGTATAGCAATATTGTCACCTTTAGTAGCATCAATTCCTCGTATCACGCACACATACATATATATGAATCCCTTTCATATACCTTCAATATTAACAATAAACTGATAGTGGTTTTACTTCACGGATATAAACTAGTTGTATTTTTATTACCATCATCATCATAAATATTATCCGTACTTACGTATTAACGCCACCGCAGCTACAGATTTGGCTTTTATTAAGTGCCGCCAATCTACCCTAAAATTTTTGCGACAAATCATAAAATAAAATACTTTATTTAAAATCAAAACACTTTCAAAATTCAAAACACTTTATTTAAAAACAAAGTAGCCAATCGGATTTCGGTGGAAAATGGGCTGATATAGAGTTTAACATAGATTCAAAACAGTCTCTATTTTCTTTCACCTGATGCTGTCGCCATATGAACTCTGATAAATAAGATTCCAAATGATGTCTCGCTGTCCCCCTATGTCCCTTGTTCCTCCATTTAGCACTGTCCGACATTCTCTCAACTGTTTGTGTATGAACTCCTGTATCAGGATCAATAAAATTGTATTTATGATTAACTTTAGCATGTAGGAATCCTTCTATTTCTATTGTATTTGTTTGGTAACCTTTCCAACTGTCAGAATAAATTGTGCTACCATCTGCAATGTTTTCAATAATTTTATTTAGAAGGGTAGAGCCAGTTCTATTAGGAACAGTGACAACAAACGAATCTTTTGTTTCTCTACATATACCATCAAACACCCACTGTTCGGGTAATACTCGACCACCACAATTATTTTTACGTTTAGTAAACAAACTTTCATCAATTTCCACAATGCAATTTGGTCCACTTACCTTCTTGTTTGGTTTATTCTCCATATCTAAGACACATAATTCACGCATGTAATTGTTCCAATCTATAACAGTTTTATCCGATAAATCAAGTTGCTTTTCACAAAATTTAATCGACGTCAACTCATCGCACCAGCAGTATATGAATCTCAAAGCTGAACAAAATGGAATTCTGCTTCCCTCAAACCAGTTGTCTTTTCTAAGTCCCACTTGCTGATCACACTGTCTGAAATTACATTTCCAAAACTTACGTTTACCAAAATAAAGTTTCATGTCATGGGAATTGGTACATTTTCGTTTTTTTGGTAAAATATTTCGCTCCTGAAAAAATAAAATTGCATCTTGTTCTGTTTTTGGCAAATCCCAAATACGCATTTTCGTAGCAATAAAAAATGGCGTCAAAAATCAGCAAACAACAAGGTAACAAGGAATCCAAAAGATAACTGCGTGCACGTGCGAACAACATGATTGCTCTTTATTGGCGCCAAACTTCTGCTGCGGTGGCGTATTATCTACCAAGAAATTTTACTAAATTAAATTCAATACTTAACCAAATAAGTTACAATTACATTAAAACTTTAGAGCTCGAAAATTGTCTTG
The DNA here is from genome assembly GCA_011037195.1 of Triatoma infestans. Classification (NCBI taxonomy): domain Eukaryota; kingdom Metazoa; phylum Arthropoda; class Insecta; order Hemiptera; family Reduviidae; genus Triatoma; species Triatoma infestans. Next base: position 50,785 of record JAAEAF010003852.1, read on the forward strand.
GTATTGATCGACAATAAAAGATCTTTAATAAAATTAGTTATTTCTAAATCACTTCTTTTATTTTATTTTTTAATCTAAGGCGCGTCATCATCTATGGTCATTGGCGCCCGGAGCCTTCTCTCGTACGCTGCCGGCCTCCGGACAGTGTTCTCTCGTTACAGACAACGCTGTCAATCACCGGACAGTGAGCTGTACAGGCTCCTAGAAAAAAAAATCTAAGATCACCATAGCTCGACTCGAACCCGGGATCTCCGCGTGGGAGTCCAGTATGCTAACCACTTAGCTATTCCCTTCCCTAACTCTCACTCACTTCTTTCACATCTAATTACAAATGTTTTAGAAATATTTGACCTTCTTGATATACTTAAATCAGAAAGAAACCTAAAGCCAAATATTTTATTTGGATTAGAGGGCACTCTGGCTTAAGAAATAACAAAACCGGAGACATATTTGCTCCAAAAAATAACGAAACCGTGGACAGATTGGCTAAGGAAATTGCCAGTTCAGGGGAAATTATTTATGTAAAACAGTCTTCTAAGGTCGTGAAAAGTTTCATAAGACGTCATTTCTTGAATGTGTGGTAACTAGAATGCAATAATTCAGATAAAGCAGTCTTTTAAAAGGTTATCTGCCTGAAGTGGGAAATCGTCCACGATTAAAGAAACTAACATTGTTTAATACAAACCGTTAGTGACTACTATGGTATATTGAAATTCAAACAATAAGCCGCGATAATTTACACAAAACTAAGCATGCCTGGTTATGCGTGTTATGCCAGAACATACAAACTACGAACGTATTATTTAACCAGCTTTATAAATAGTTATAGAGCTCCTTTACAGTATCAAGAGATTAAAATTCTTTAATAACATAGAAGTATTGAAACTATTATGAGAATTCCTGGTTTAAAGGTACTTCACATAGATTTATCAATATCATCAGTTTGATTAACCTTGAGTCTTGACCAAAATTATTGTGATGATAAAGGTTCTTTTTTTAACACCCAGCGCTGGCTGTATGATTAAATACTTATGAAAAGAAAAATTCAAAATTATATCTATAATTTCTAAATTAATTGATAATAATATCTGTTTTTTTTGTTTTTTTTTGCTTGGATGTTTTATTAATCACTTCCATATTGTCGGAAAGCTCTCTCATTCTTTAGTAGTATTAGTATATATAGCTCCCAATAAATAGTTAAATAAATCTCTAAAAATAACAAAATTATGGTTAATAATTAAATGGATAATATCTTTTTGTAAGAAATTATTAATTGCTCCCTCCCCTCTTCAATAGAACCTTCACATTAATAATGTAAAATTATCAGTCTGTATATTAGAATTGAAGTACTTTGAATCCCTACATTGTTTCGCATTTGTTATTATTATTGGCGTCAAAATTCTAAATTTTTGGCATGTTATTTGTTTAACAGCAATCCAGGCGGTAGAGACTAGTGGTATAATCTTTTAGTTTGTAGTATAAAATGTAATTTGAATATTCCAAAGATTTTAATATAATGTAAACTTATTAGAAACAATACTAAAACCTTTAAATGAATGTAAAATATCGTAAATATGGATGTAATATTTTAGTGAAGGAAAGATAACGTATTTACTAGTTTAGTTGTTAATGCTGATTAAGGTACTTCAGCATCTTATCTTTATTACTACGTTCCTATTTCATGAATTACCATGTATACATACTATCTTCTAAATATACAAGTATAATATTATGTATACCATAATATACATTATAATTAAACAGCGATGTTGATTAATCTGTGCCGTAGAATCATATAGAATTACATTATTATATGTAAGTTATTATCCCCATTATGAATACCATATCTATTTTCGTGGATAGAAACCCATGTTTGTGATTGTAGAAACTAGAGATAGAGAACTAATTCAATCTAAATTAAAAGAGAAAATTTTATTGAAATAATATTTTCGGTTGTTCAAAATAGATTATAGGAAATGTTGCTAATTTCTTTTTTATATTCTCATAAGTGACTTAAAATAATATTATTCAATTCTAACCATCCTGACATCTAGCAGCAATACGCGAGGCTAGAAATGTATTGCAAAATATGAGGCTTAAAAAAGGACTGCCCATTCAAACGCCATTCGAACAACTATCTACATTCAACAAGCATCGGTCTCACACAATCTCTCTGCCAGTCATTCTGTCACTCTCTTCTCACGCTACCATATTACTCTAAATTATATACATTGTAAAGTCCTTCCAGTGTTTATAAAGGAAAGCCGAAACAGGTCTCTCGCCTTGACATGTCTCCCTACTAGTAGTTCTCAGAGGGAGGCAATCTAAGAAGCATATCTGGGCATTGAAAAAATAAGTGAAAGGGAATAAGGGTTAGTCTAGCCGCCCATTTAATAAGAGTGCCTGGCCACCAATTCATATTCATTCAAACGCTATTGGGCAGCCATCAACGTTCAACATACTTCATTCTCACATCGTCACTCTGCCAGTCAGTCTGTCACTCTCTTTTCACGCTACCACACTCTAAATATAATACTTAGTGTAAAGTCCATCCAGTGATTATATTCTCGTATAATATAAGCAGTGTTCAGTAAGTCTAAGTCTAGCTAAACCTAAGTTTTTCTCTTCAGTCCAACTCTCGAAAACAGCCATTGCAGATCACTTTATTTTTCTCCTTGAAAAATTGTTATTGAACGAGAAAATCCGTTGAATATTCAATTTTGAATGTAGGGAATTCTCTGCTTTCTGGATTGTATCAATAGGCTTCAGAAATTCTTTCTTTAAGTTTTCTACAGTGGTGATACGGTTTAAGAAGCTGCCAACGCTTCCTCTTACAGTACTATGAGAAAAAAAAAATGAACGTAAAAATTTGCCATATATAATAGCAAATTAATCATTTAAAAGGATTTATTAATAAATAAGAGATGCGCCATACTTTTATAAATGTTAGTAGTATGTTAGAGTTGATGTATTGGCAAAGGTTGCTGTCATTTCGTACGCGATAATTAGGCTTATGTTGTGGATTTAATCTATGGTCCAATGTTTTAAAAAATTGTGAATTTTTGTGTGTGTTGTGCACATGTTTTGTGAAAATAAACTGGTCTACGTTATTCCATCTGTCATCGAACTAGAATGGGGACCTTCAATCCCAACACGCTTCTATTAAACGGGGGGAGGGGGGTATGCCCTACATACGATCCAAACAGCCATTCTTTTTATTTTCTTCATTCCATCATGATCTTAATTTTTTGAATTTCCCCTCAGAGCCTCAATTAACACTGGTACGTTTTCACTCGAAAACAACTTATTTATCCATAACTGTTATCTATCTTCCAACTATTAAAACCATTTCAAACAATAGTTCATTTTTAATATCTATTACAGTCTAGTTTTATTAATCAGACATTATTATATTATTATTTATACTAATAAAAATAGCGTAATTTATATAAACTGTTTAGTGTTATATAGTATGAAATGAGCGTAGAAATAAAAGGCAGGATAACGGCAGGATGTAGGTAATTTTGAGCACTGGAACAGGTCTAATTTTCTAGAACTATTTAGAGAGGCAAAATTGATAGTTTACAAAATACATATTTAGGTCATAAACTATAACTTGGTGTTAACAAAAGAGGATGAAAGATTCTTAATTGCTTAGGAGAGGAAGATCTTTTGCCGTGTAGGAAGGCGAGTGGTACGAATTAATGAAACAATAATGAAATAAGAGAAGTGTACAAGGAACAGCATTTGATAGGATGAAATAAGATTGAGATGGCCAGGGAACTTAACAAGAACGGAGGAATCCAAATTCCCAAGAAAAAGATGCAAGAATGCCCAAAGGGGGGGAGGTTAGATAAAAAGAACACTGACAATATGGAGAAAAATGTCAGAAGTCTGGGAGTGTGGACTTAGAGAAGGATTGATGAGATCGGAGTAGGAAAGAATGATTAAGGAAGCCTTGGTTCTACCAGCTTTGTAGAGCCAAAGAGGTATATGTTCCTAACTTGATTACCCAATTTTAATAGGTTTATATGTATAAATTTAATCAAACCTTACCTCAAAGGTACTTTCTCCGATAAGCAACCATATCCCAGGAATTTGGCGTTATATTATTTTGCCCATGTACATCTACTTGTAGATGTATTGGGTAGCTTTACAGTACCAACTCTATAAGAATGAATGGAGGGGATTGTTGCCTTAAACAATCTGCTGCGAAATATTCATACGATTTTCTCCTATTGCAGTTTTCACAATTTTTTATTTGACAATATTTCCAGATTTTTTTTTTTTTTTTTTTTTTACTTTCTCTAACTAATAATTTTAAGAGGCCATCGTGCTAGATTTTCAAAATTGAGTTTGCCCCGGAAATACAAGTTTTGAGGTCCCTTGAGTCCAAAAAAGTGGTTTTTAGAAAATGGTGAGTTGAAAAAAAATTTATCCCAAACGAAAATTTGTAGGAAGCTTAAACTTGATATTCTTGAGAATTGTTTTGTTAGTTTTTGTGATTTTTTTGTAATAATGGCTGCAACGACTTTTTTCTTTAAACATGGTAGAACAATTGCGCATACATAGACCTACAACTTTTATTTGTAATATTTCACCGGGAAAATTCATTTAAGGGCACTATTTGAGAAGGATAGGGTTTGGTTGTCCTCTGTCGTCCTCTAAAGTGCTATTTCAGTTTATTACACAATTTTATCATCTAAATAATATTAATTAGAATTAAATATGTTGTTGAAATTCAGAGTTTGAAGAAAATTGGATGCCCAGAAGTGCATTTTTACTGAAAGTAGTTTTTAGTCTTTTTTCATTTTCTTCTAAAACGGCTCCAACGTTTTTCTAACTTCGTATATCAACTACACATACAAAGAGCTACAACTATTATTTGAAACATTTCTCCGGCAATTCATTCAAGGGCACTTTTGATGGAGTAGTGAGGTTATGGTTTCCTCTAAAGTGCTATTTCCGTTCAACAATGTGCTATACAATTCTGCCAACTAAATAATATTAATTAGAATTTTGAACCAGTTTGAAGAAAATCGGTTGAGCGGGAAATGCGACTTTACTGAATAGGTTTTCAGTTTTTTTTTGTTTTTCTCAAATAAACAAACAAAAAATGCCGACAGTTTTAAACACCAATTGAGAATATTGTGAGCAGCATCAATTAGCTTCCCACTAAAGTGACACTTCAATATAGGCCATAGTTTAGGGAATGTTAAACCATTGTTGGAATTTCTCTAAGGAAAAACGTTTTAAACGAATTTCTTTAAACTTCGTATACTATCTACACACACACACACACACACACACACACACAATATCTATTCTTGGGAGTTCTGGGGGAACAGTTGCGTAACGTGTTTTCTTGACATGCCACCTCAGTACTATGTATATAGTTTTACCATCTATTTAATGTTAATATACACTAAAAAAAAATTAATTTTTCTGCTAAAAATTAATTTCTACATGGTAGATTTTGTTCTGTAAAAATAATTATAAATACTTGTTGGGGTATCAATAATTATAAAGTTCTTATTTTGTTCGAGATGGTAAATGAAAATTTTCTAACACTGTTTAATGAAGTTTTGCATAACCATTGAATATGCAAAAAAGGTCTTGCTACAAAAATGTGATCTTTTTCGTTAATAGCTCGCGGATCAAGGAAAATCCAAGAGCTTTATGCTTGGTTCATTGCCAGTAGACCCAATACTATAAAGCATACTACAGCAGTATAGTTAAACAGTATAGAGGCGAAAACCGCGTTAACAGTGAACATAGTGGCTATGTAGATCTGTGGAACATTCCTCTCCTCATTCCCTTTAATACTGCGAGCAATAGCTGGAAGTTCCATTGCTTACTAACTGCCCAACCATATTGGACTTTATCGTATGTTCTCAGTGAACCTAATTCAATTCTATGTTTTGGATACTGTATTTTGACTATTCGAGGATAACTAAACCAAGTAGCCTCCGTTCATTGGTTGAAATTCTATAGCATTACTACCGATCTAGGAGACAGAAAGAGAGAGTGAGAGAGGCAGCTTCCTGGTAGTATAAGTAGGGAGGCTCGGCTCTTAATAATATTGTGTGGAGTCTGCGGGGGCATGGGAGGCCATGACTGTTACTAGGAGGATGTTTTGGCAGCACTATCATTGGCATATGGCCAATGTTTGGTAGTAACATAGCAGTTCTCTATGTCTTCCATGTAATGTTACTTAGTGTCGTATGGCATTTAGTTTTGTCTGTCTGGGTCACTATGTATGCCCTTGTAAAGTGAATATAGTTGTTCAACTATTTATATAATGCACATAATTATGCAGTAGACACAGCATTAACACAATAGTCTTTAGTTAAACTCGACGAAATGGAGGCAGTTCAAATTTAATAATAATATATTTCTTCATAATTGACTTGAAATAGTTTATAATTTAAAATTTAAATATTAAAAAAGTTTAAATGATGTAAAAAAAAGTCCGTTAGGATTTTACCAGAATATTATTCATTGCAAGTTATCCCACCTAACCAGAGAAAAATAAATATCCGGCGGAAAATGGAAAATATCATCGAGGAATGAACTTGTTATCTTTTTGATCAACTTGGGAGTTTAGCTCTTTTCTCTGTTTTTTTTTATTTTATTTTTTGGCGCATCGACTGCTATGGTCATTAGCGCATGTTTAGGTTATTATGTGCAGTATTGAATGATAATAAATACATCCGGTATTTTATCCGTCGTAGCATGCATATTCATTTGGTTCCCTGACCGGTTTCGGATTATCATTCATCGTCAGAGCAAATTCACCAGCTTCGTGTAGAGAGTTCAGTTCAACGAAATGTTTCTATTAGACTCACTTGGTTGTATATATGTGGAAAGATTATAAGGTTAGATATAGATAACCTTCCCACATATATACAACCAAGCATTACGTTGAAGTGAACTAGAAAGTTGGTGTATTTGCTCTGATGATGGATGAAAATGCGAAACCGGTTAGGAACCAAACCAATGTGCACGCTACGACGGATAAATACCGGATGTTATCCAGCATTGCGGACCCACCCATATTTTCGATAATAAATATTTTTAAAATAAATTTGTAGGATTTGGTGTAGTGGTTATGAGCTTGGACTTGTATGTGGAAGGTCACCAGTTCGAGTACCCGCCTATACCTGCTAAATTTTATATTAGTTTACAAAATGTTAATAGTAAAGTATGTACTGCCGCGCTCCCATTCACGACTCCTAATTTGGTAGTTGGACATTTCAAGCTCTTCTGAAAAACTAGGCTTTATTTAATTTTTACTTACTAGTCAGTAATTTGTTTATTCTTATTATTATCCACACTAATGCAATACCCAAGAAATAAGTACTTTATTTTATATAATTAAAATTGAAGGATCGTTAGTTGGCGAACTATAACTTTCTAGTATTTGTATATATATATATATATTATTAGAATGTTTATATAGTAATCCGCAATGAAGGTAAGGATTGCTAACCAACTTACAAATGAATTTAATATTACTAAAGATGTTTTGTAAGGGGATACGATTTCATCTATTTTATTCTCTGTTTTTATTAATGATCTGGATGAATATTTGTATACTAATGGACGTAGTCCTGTATCTATTGATAGTAAAAATGGGGAGGCTTCTCTTTAACTGTGTAATAGATGTCCAGAAAAAATTGAACGTATTAAGACAATACTGTAATGTAAACGGCCTAGAAGTTAATATCAATAAAACTAAGGTGGTCACTTTTAAAAAAACTCCAGGGTAATACTAAAAGTCCAGTTCTCTTTTAAGATAACATACCTCTAGAAGTAGTTAGTTCAGCAAATTATTTGGGTGTAACTTTCTCTAACTCGGGTGTCTTCTGTTTAGCCAGCCAGGAAAAGATAAAAAAGACCGTTATAGCTTCTGGCATTGTAAAAAGTGTTTTATATAAATCGCGTTCCAATTCATGGTGTACTAAAAATAAATTATTTGATAACTGTGTTAGGCCAGTTTTATTATACGCTTCAGAAATATGGGCCCTTAGATATTTCGTTCAAGTAGAAGGGATCTAAATTTTTTAAATCCCTATTTTACTGTCCGTTACGAACCCCCAGTTGTATTGTTAGATTGGAAACTAAAAGAACCCAGTTAAAATACTAAATCTGCTCTGAATTGGTGGGTGTAAACTGTTAAACGTGTGTAATAACAGATTTCCAAAAATTTGCTTCAGAAAGTTATTGCTGCTCGACAAGTCTCAGAATATTGTTAGATTGGAAACTAAAAGAACCCAGTTAAAATACTAAATCTGCTCTGAATTGGTGGGTGTAAACTGTTAAACGTGTGTAATAACAGATTTCCAAAAATTTGCTTCAGAAAGTTATTGCTGCTCGACAAGTCTCAGAATAATGAAATTAAATATAATTGGGCCTCACAATTACGAAGTATACTAAAGTACACCAAAAAATGGTTTATGATTGGTTGCGGGTGCAACAGGACAGAGCTTTGTTAAACAAATTTAAATCTAAAATTCTAAATGAATATGTTAATCTAACTACATAAATTAGACCTGGATAGAGTCGCTGCATCTTCATATAATCCTCAATATAAAAACTTAATTACTAACAGACATTATAATTTGTATTTATCATTCAACCTCTCTTTTCAATTTAGTCGTGTAATAAGCCAACTGAGAGTATCTTCCTCAGAGAAAGCAATCATATACTACAAAGGCAGCAGGTATAACCCATAAACCTAGAAGAATATTGTAAATTTTGCACCAAAGTTAAAGATAGCTTGCACCATATTCTTTGTATGCCCTGTCTATGAAAACTTTAAAATACAATTTTTAATAGATTTTGATACCAAAAGTATGGATCATTGTTAATGTTTTGAAAATGTAAACCAAGTAACAAACGTAGGTAAGATATTTTTTCAGAGACATTTTCCGTGGTAGCCTGCTTCATTTTGTGGTCATCGACCGGTTTCGGGCGTTCGCCCATCTTCAGGATGCGTTTTTCAGACAGTGTGCCAACACAGACTCGTACAGAGACTTAGTTTCACACTAACTGAGGTGTATTTTTAAAAATACAATTTTAAATTATTTGTTACAATTTTAAATTATCACAATTTTAGCGTGTACAATTATTACAGAGATTTAGTGTGAAACTAAGTCTCTGTACGAGTCTGTGTTGGCACACTGTCTGAAAAACGCATCCTGAAGATGGGCGAACGCCCGAAACCGGTCGATGACCACAAAATGAAGCAGGCTACCACGGACTTTCCAGCTCTGCGGAACCAACCACCACAACAAGATATTTTTTCTTTACGAATGTACTGAAAACTAAATCTTTGATATTATCTCAAGTTTAATACTTATTATATAATTAAGCAATGTAAACAGCTGTTATGATAAATGAAGTTGAATGTATTATTAATTTTGTAGTTCTCGCCTTCCAACTATAGAAGTACTAAGTGTCTATTTTTATTTATTTGTGTCGATAAATTTATTCTTTTGTCATTTTATTTCTGTCAATTAGGAGTTTATAAAAATGTACCAAACTCTATCTGTATATACTAAATTGTATTCAACAGATAAATAAATAAATAATAAATAAAAATAATAATATATATATATATCCACATATATATAAATCTTAATATGAAGTGTCAGTGTGGTATGTACATTTAAATCAAACAGCAACAACAACTCTAGGTCGGGTTAGCGTGAAGTGTGGTTTAGTTGGTTTGATTTAAATTTAAGTCCACCAAGCGCCACTAATACTACTGTATAGTACACTACAACCAACCACTAGCTCATTTATAATATCATCACAAGCCTTCACTACATCTTCTTTCTCATACTATACTACTACTACTACTACACACAAACTATATATATAAAAGCAATACGCCGCATACTTCACTGATATACACCATACATACCAAAAACTTTCGGCGGGCTGTGGACAAAACTTTCTAGTATATCATCGTAATAACATCCTTCTCTCTGATAACAATTTAAGTACACACGTTTACAAACTTGGTTTCCTTCTGTATATACTCGTACTCCGCCCTTCCCCCCCTGCTGAAAACTCTTCTACTCACAATCTCGTCTCTCCTTATAGTCACTCTCTCTCTCTCTCTGTGTCTCTCTGCTCTTTATTAATTAAGTTGATTTAACTTTTACTACCCACAAGCTTGTATAAGTTTAACTACATTCTTCTTGTAATACTTGTTTTTTTTTTTTTTTTTGTTAATTTAAAATTTTCTTGATTTAGTGTGAAAATAGTTTGAAAGTTTTAAAGCTCATGAAGAAGTTTCAACATCACCTGACTATATATTTTATGATACTTAGTTTTTAAACAAGAGTAAGGTGTAAACAAGAAAACAGAATTATATATAGAATTATATTCTAGAGGAAGGAAATCAAGAAATTATTTGAACTTTAAGTGTCGACGAGGATAATTCAGAACCTTTACTGAGCTGTGTAAGACATATGTGCAGTTATTTCTTCTCTGGATTTCCTATATTGCATGCATTAATTCTTAAGCATAATATAATTTAATAAGCCTAATATCTTTTGTACACCATTTCCAGGCTCCAGGCCAAACACAATATATAACAATTTCCAGTCCAAATATATCCTTTCCATTTGTATTGAATTCGTTTCGTTTCAATATAATCCTTGGAAACTATTCATACATTTCACTCTATTCTCTATGTACTGCTTTCTTCTATGTCTTGATGATAAAAAAAAAAATCTGGTGTGAAACACTCACACAACTTTCTCTTACTCCAGTTCTCAAAATGATAATTGACAAATTTTATACTTTGTGTACCAAATAACGAATGAAATTCAGTTTGTACGAATGAAATTCGTCGAAAACTGAAAAAACTGTTCAGTAAAAGCGCACTTCCGGTTTACTAATTTTCTTGAAACTCGGAATTTCAGCCTTCTATTTATTTCTAACTAATTATGTTTGGATGATAGAATTGTATAATCAACTAGGATAGCACTTTAGATAAAAATCTAACCCTACCCCTCCCCTAAAGTGCCCTTAAAAGAATTTTCCCAGAGAAATGTTTTAGATAAAAGTTGTAGATCTTTGCATGTTTAGTTTATATACGAAGTTTCAAAAAAATCATCGGAGCCATTTTTGAGAAAATTGCGAAAAAGTGAATAAATCATTTAGTAAAGTGGTAAAGTAATTGCACTTCCGGTCATCCGATTTTTTTCAAACTCGGAATTTCAACAACATATTTAATTCTAATTAACATTATTTAGATGACAGAATTGTCTAATAAACTGAAATAGCACTTTAGATGGAAATCTAACCCCACCCCTCCCACAAAAGTGCCCTTCAGTGCATTTTCTCGGAGAAATGTTTCAAATAAAAGTTGTAGCTCTTTGTATGTGTGGTTGATGTACTAAGTTTAAAGAAAATCGTCCGAGCCATTTTTGAGAAAATCAAAAAAGTAAAAAATCCAACTAGTAAAGTGGTACTTCCGGTTGAGGAATTTTGACAGATAACGTAGTGTCAGATCCCACAGTGATACCTAAACGGAATATCAAGTTTCAACTTTCTACTGTTTTTCGTTTTTGAGCTATGCTGTTCACATACATACATACACACACACACACACACGGAAGCACACACGGACACACACCCACAGACCATTTGCTAAAAACCACTTTTTTGGACTCAGGAGACCTCAAAACGGATATTTCCGGTGAAAACTCGCTAATCGACAAATTTGACAACGATTACAATACTTCCTCTTACTAGGAGTAAGAGAAAGTAAAAAAAACTTCAACATGATTCCAGTTGAAGAATGTCCCTCTATTTACGCAATACTTTTTTACAGAAGTTTCGACGAGGATAATTCAGAACCTTTACTGAGCTGTGTAAGACATATGTGCAGTTATTTCTTTAATATTAACAATTTACGCAATCACATACCCAGTTTGAAAAAAATATTTTTCTATAATTTTTTATTTAAGTTATTCCACGGACACGCTAATTCTTGTATGAACCTACTAATTATACATCTCCCGACCTTTAATGTTATATTGTGCTGAAAGTTTCATAATTGATCTAGTAAGCAATTGCAGTTTTCTGTTTCTTTCAAATGTTGTAAATATACTGCAAAAAAATCCGTAGTAAAGTCGCACTCAATCCATTTGTTGGATTTTGTTTGAAACCTTTGTAGTGGAAGAAGTAAATGGAAAAATAGAAATAATTTGGAAATATACTTATATTTTAATAAAATCAGTTTTAAAAGGAATTAGTGTGTTGGCTGGCAGAAGGGTTCTGGATCCAGGTACAAGACAATCTTTAAAAGAAAAGTCAGAGCACTCAGCCCTATTGTCTTTTAACCCCTTCTAGAAATCAAATATAAAGAACAGGTTTTAACTACCACCCCAAGGGGCAAGGTCATACGCATTTGCTCGGATAGTCAGGCCGCACTGAAAGCCCTAGAGGCTTACAGAACTACCTCATCCCTGTGAAAGAATGTCGTGAGGCATTGGTGAGACTCTCCAGGCACAACAAGGTACAGCTGCTATGGGTGCCTGGACATGCAGGGATTGAGGGTAATGAGACAGCTGATCAACTGGCCAGGAACGGGGCTAACACTCCGTTCATTGGTCCAGAGCTGGTCCTGGGGATAACTGGCGGAGCAATTCGTGCAGCGATTAGAGAGTGGTGTCGCAGTAAGCATGAAGAGCTCTGGAGGGGGAGCCCGGGTGTTATACACAGTAAAAGGATGATGCCAGGACTGTGTAAACGAAGGACCCAAATGACTCTTAGTCTGAGTAGGAGCCAGATTCTCTCTGTGACGGGACTATTTACGGGTCATGGTAGGTTCAGGAAACATCTGTACAAGGTAGGGCTCATTCGAGCGGAACCCTTGTGCAGATTATGTCAGGAAGAGGAGGAAACGGCCCCCCCCACCTGTTGTTTGATTGCGTTGCAATAATTAAATTGAGGTATGAGACCTTTGGTACGTTGCGACCTGAGGAGATAGTAGCTCAAAATGACCTGGTGGTGAAGGCCCTCAAACTTCTTAAGGAGGGAGGGTTTGTCTACTAGGAACTATCGGGGATGGCACAATAAGCCTCTGTTGGCTGCGGTGCCGGGATATAGCCCACCCGAGGTTGGTAATAATAATAATAATAATAATAATAATAATAATAATAATAATAATTACCAAGAGGAGCATTATTTGAGAGTCTATTCCAAATCATTCATCCAGTAATCATTCGAGAGAGAACATTTGTATGCCAGTAATGTTTACATTTAAATTTCTATATATTTATAAGCTTATTATTACGAATAATTATAAAGTATTTAAATTAATTTAAGGATAATATATTTATTTTAAAACAGTGGTGACTTCTTCATTATATCTTAAACTTCTCTCTTCTCTAAAACTTAACACACTTATAAAAGCCCCTTTCAACACCGCTTGGGCTACACATCACTGCAATCAACATGTGTAAGCAAACCTTTCATATTAGACGCGGTGGTACCAAGTCAGAGCTTTCATCAATTTTTCGTTTTTGTTATATTTTGTTCACATCACTCCAGACACACATACACATCATTCGTTAAAAGAAATTTTGTCCCTCCAAACATGTATTTCCGGTGAAAACTCAATATCGTAAATTTGACACGTCGCAATACTTCCTCTTTACTAGGAGTAAGAGAAAGTAAAAAACAAGCTTTTTAGCATTTGATAAAAAAAAAAAAAAAAATCATTTTTCTGATAATATAGCGAGCGAGCTTTTTCGCGATTTTCATCCGTCTAAAAAAACTCGTAGAATAAAAAATCCGCGTAAATGGAGGGATAGGTCTAATTTATTTCAAACAAACAATCTTTTTTTCATTATCAATTATTTTAATATCTTTAGTTGAATTAATTTTTTTTTTTTAAATAATCGTTTTCAAATAATTATTTAAAAATAATGTTGTTTCTAATTATTATTCCAATAAAATCATTTTCCTTAATTGAAAGAATTTATTCTTAAGATGGAACGTTTAATGTTTGGAAAAAATGGAGAAGAAACGACGTGTTTCAGATGGTGTTTTTTTATTCTTTTAAGGCGCATCACCCTCTATGGTTATTGGCGCTTGGAGCGTTCTCAGTGCACTACCAACCATTGCAGTCAATGAGCTGTAGAGGCTTGCTGTGAAAGAAAATCGAAAGAATACTCCTGGACTCGAACCCGGAACTTACGCGTGCGAGCCCTGGCGCGCTACCTTTTCAAGTAATCCATTCCTTCAGGTTTATTTGTTATTACGGGATTAGAAGTTACATGAAACATATCCTAATGGATTTCAAATAGGATTGTAAAACTGATAAAGCCTTTCTATTTTAAGTACCATTAAATTATGTTATTTGTTTGTATCTTACAAATGAACGCTTTTTATTTGTACGTCACAATATAAACAAGCAGTTAAGTGCAAACAGAAGTGAACTAATTTAAATTTTACCTGGCAGATGTGTGCAAAAAAAAGCAGAAGAAGAAGTGGAATTGCACAAGATATATATATAAACTGTAAGTCTAAGATCAAGAATACAGATAAGGAAGTGTTTCTTTCGTGAGTGAAGGGACTTCCTTTTCTTCTATTTTAAGATGTTGTTACTTATATCACGACATACATTCATGACTGTCGTTCACTATGAAAACAGCACTATTTCTAATATCATCACACTATCAACGTAACACATATTAACTACTAAAACTAGGTCAATAGTATGCAATCTTTTTCTTTTTATCTTTCCTTATTTCTATTATAAACTTTAATGCAACATAATTTAATTCTCCATTCTCCAATTAATACCAGATTTTATTTTTAATTTTTTTGGATGATTTATTTTGGAAATAGAAAGCCAATATACAATGTTACAGTTGAGTAAATTTCCCACTTATTCTTCATTAAATTAATTGACTATATAATAATAATAACACTGGTGGTTCAGGTAATTATTTTTTTAAAAATAAGTTGCCACCAATTTACCATTAAAAAATTTACCTTAAACAAGTTTCAGAGTTTTTACAGTGTTTAACAACTCGTTAATTTTTAATATGAGCTATAATTTCTGTTGAAGTTTCTCTTGTGTTTTAATATCATTTTTTGAAAAGCCATTTTCAGCAAAGTTTCATTTTCTTTTCTTTTTTCATCAATTAATTTTTTACCTGTTCTTTTATGCAAGTTTTATATAAATTAAGTTGGACAAACAAAATTTTGTAATTCTCATTAACTATACGATATTATTATTATTATTATTAATTGTTACATTTTATTTCCCTTTAAGAAATTTTTCTTGATTCTAGAAAATATGGCTATGAAAAATATACAAATAGTTTTAATTGCCAAATTGATGAAAAATTTAACAGCATAGAGGAAAAATTGAACAAAATAGAGTAGAGGAATAGCACAGGAAGTGATTGGTAGAGTTGAAAGAGAGCATTACCGGAAATTCGTTATGTTTTGGCAGGAAAACTGAGCTATCGTACTTAAATCCATTTCGTTGTAAGACGTCTAAATCAAAGCTTTTTTTCAGATTACTCGGGAGTTTCAGCAAGATTCAGCACTTGCCCAAGTGGCTAACAGTGAATATTCCTGAATGTATTAGTGTTCCAGATTGGGCCTGAAGAAGCTTAGACCACAATCCCCTAGGCTATATAGTATATGGTCACATCTTAAAATAAAAGAATAACTTGTCACTGAAGACACTCCAGTCTGAACATCCCTAAAGAATTTTTTACTGCGGCCAGATTGTATTTTTCTCAAGCTTCGGTAGCTTACATCTATACTGTGTGTAGTACCATGTTTAAAGAAAATCATTGGAACCCTGGTCGAGACAATTGGAAATACTGAAAAATCTGCAAATTTATGGGTATTGATGGTGAAGGAATTTTTATCCGAAAGCTTTCTACAGCATCCAGTCAGATTATACCGAAACGGTATATCAAGTTTCAACCTCCTAAATGATTTATCGTTTCTGATTTAAACTGTTCATACATATATTTAATTTCTCTTATACCCCTAGTAAGAGGAAGTATTGTAATCGGGTCAAATTTTCAATATCGAGTTTTCACCGGAAATATTCTTTTTGAGGTCCCCTGAGTCCAAAAAAGTGGTTTTTAGCAAATGGTCTGCGCGCGCTTGTGTGTGTATGTGTGTTCAAAAACGAAAAATCGTAGAAAGTTCAAACTTGATATTCCATTTAGTTATGAAAATAAATAAATAGATTGCCATGGAATTCCACAGTAGGTCATCTGTCAAAATTCCCCAACCGGAAGTACCACTTTACTGAATGTTTTTTTTTTTTTCACTTTTTTGGCGATTTTCTCAAAACTGACTCCAACGATTTTCTTAAAACTTGGTGTATCAACTTCACATACAGAAAGTTACAAATGTTTATTTGAAACATTTCTCTGGGAAAATTCATTTAAGGGCAGTAATGGGGGAGGAGTGGTGGGGTTAGGTTTTCATCTAAAGTGCTATTTCACTTTATTACACAATTCTATCAACTAAATAATATTAATTAGAAATAAATAGATTGGTAAAATTCTATGTTTCAAGAAAATTTATAAAACGGAAGTGCGCTTTTACTGAACAGTTTTTTTTTTTTTTTTAGTTTTTCGACGAATTTCATTAAGTTTGGTATACTAACTATAAAATTTGACAATTACAGTTTTGAAAACTGGACTAAGAGAGTGTTGTATGAGTGTATCACCACACACCAGATTTTTAATTCTTTGAACCTTGAAATTATTTCAGACATATTTTGCTTTGGAATATTAATATAAGTTAGTAAACAAATTCGTTTTTTTTTTAATTCTTACTAAAAAAAAAATTGCCTATTCATATTAAAATTACTTTCATTATTCGTTCGTAACAGAAAAGTGATATTCAAAGGGAGAGATGATGATGGCTCAAGTGTTATAATATCAATATTTGAGAATGAATAAAATATCTTTTCCAATGATATTGCCACATGAAGAATGGTGGAAACAAATATACTTATTTCAACCTTTTATGAATTTAATATGAATGCAGATTCAGTTCGCTATACATTTATATTAGAACTTTTTACTTTCGATTATATAGCTAACAGAGATGTAATATTCTGAGTGTTCCAAAATGAAAATCTCATTTAAAATAGTTAACAATTTTATTATATGTAAAATTTGTATGTCATTGGAAATTACTTTTTACACATTTTTGAGCATATGTTTTATAGTATTTATATCTGTGTCCAATTCCAAATAAATATTGTAGTAAAAATATATCTGTGAATTAATTCAAATTTTTGTAAATGATTTGAAGTTACAGTTAAAAATCTATTATACAAAAATGCCACTTTTATTGACTGGGTTGTACAAAAATGTAGTTTTCTAAAAAAAATACCTTTGAACAAGATTTTCTAGGAGCAAACATCCTATCTATCTACACACTTATATAAACTACTTGTAAACTCTATAAACTTGTTTTTGAAATGTTTTTGAACTGCAAATCTAGTCCAGGAAGATATTTTACTAAAAATTCTTATTTTTAAGAAAATCTTCTAAAGAGACGCGCGATTTTATGGAATGATATTTTTCAGATTTTTCAGGGCTGCAAAGATTTTGGTTCAAAGTTAGGAATGCTAACTAATAACTTTATTTGAAGTAGTTTTGCAGAATAAATTATTTTAGTAGATTTGAGAGTATATGAGGTAGCTTTTAATCTAAACCATGAACTAGCCCTGTTATGAGTTTGATGAACGTGCTTTGTCTTGTGGTCTAGAATGTAGTCAGGTCAGGTTGAAAATATGCTTAACTAAAGAAGCATTAGATGTTGCATGTCGTCTTTCATAAATATGATTCAAAGGATACCCACCCAAAAAGTTAAATAATAATAACAAATTTTAAGAAAACTGGAAAATTCGTCATTTAAGAAAATTGGTCGCAATAAGAGAAAAGTCTTATTTCGATAACAATCGCGATCTGGTGGCAGTGTTTGGAAGAATATCTAATTTTTATCTGAATCAATTAAATATGTAACTTTGCCATTTTGATGGTTTATAATCCACTTTTAATTTTTACTTACCACTGTTCTTCGATCAAAGTAGCAGCTTTGTTTTGCTCTGGAAAACTTGTTACTAGTTCGAAACCAGTGGAGTCCGTCTGTTCCTTGAAGCTGTGGAGAAAAATACGTAGGAAACACCGTTGGGTTAGAAACAGTGCACCTTAAAGAGCATACCCTTTTATTGGGTTAGACATAACAAAAAGAAAATATTTGCACTTGAGGTTCATTCGTCTGAAACTGGGTATGCAATAAATTTTGAGAACACCAAAGTCTTTGTCCAAGTAAACAATTATTACGAAAGTTGTAGCGAGAGAGGTAATATGACTGCGAGAGAGGAAAAATATGATTAACTGTTTTCCTGACCAAAACAAGGCTACAAGTTTGGAAGAAGGACAGTGGGAAAAGATGCATAGACCTTGACTACTGCCAATCAGAGTCACATTCTTGGAAGGGAAATTTTAGGACCTCCCCACCCATTACCTGGCTATTTAAGCATGAAAATGGAGGAGGAAGTAGACGCCCGGCCCTTTTCTACAACGCTGTTTTTTGCCAGTGTTGCTTTGGTGGTTTTCAAGACGTCATTATCTGGCGAAGTCTATTGCAATTACGTTTATAACATCAGTTCGGGCCCCAACCTGAAAACCTAAATAATTTATAACTTAATTTTATATTTTAAACTTTCCATTTGGTCAACAGAAAATTCTTTTATGCACTGTTATTATTATTTGAATTGCAAATCCTCAAAGGAAAATTGGATTTTCACTGTTTTCATAATAAACGATGCTATTTTTTGATTAAAACTAAATTTATTAAAGTTTCTAATAGACTATTTTTCTTTTATATTTCAGGTAAGTTGCAAGAAGTTTATTGTAATTTCATCACTAATCCTACAATCACTGTAAGTAGAGTGTAGTAATTTTTTTAATCAACAAAACGCTCCTTAAAGGATTTTTCCCAGAGAAAGTTTTCCAAATTAAAATTATAGCACTTAATATGTGTAGTTGATAGAAAAATCAGTTATTTTTGAGAAAATCGTAAAAAATGTGAAAAATCTGTTCATTAAAGTTGAGGAATTACTTCTGGTTGAGGAATTTTGCCAGATTAACTTATTTTCGGATCCCGATGATGATACCTAAACCGAATATCAAGTTTGAACTTTCTGAGATTTTTTCGTTTTTAATAATAATATATATTTGGTTCAATTTGCAGTATACGTTTTCAAATAATTAAACTTCTTTGGATCGTTATATTTTTCCAGAATACGTACTCTTTACATTCCAAGCTTTGCAATATTAAAATTTAATTGATTGCTATGAAATCGATTCATGTCCCATATATATGTATATACTTTTTTTTTTTACTCTGTTGAAATATGAAGTATTAAATTTGCAAAGTGCTCGTATGAAATATCATGTAATTATGATGATATTGATAGTGTACGTAGTATTGTATGTATAGCCTATGTGCGCTATGTTGAAATTATTACCTCTATTGGGAATTTAACCATAAACTACATCTGGTCTAATATTTCATCCTATCATCCTATGACGCTCTCTCTCATTTCTCTCGCTGCGCTATATATATATATCGCGGCCATGGATATCAAATACAAGTGGTTATTAGGCGCTTTATGATTAGTCTGCTTTCTCTTGATAAAACTATAATTCATTGGTTAGTATATTATTTCTGTGTTTTCCATTTTGAATTATTATCTTATATTCACTTAATATTTTGTTAATTAATGTTTTCAAATTTATTTTCAAAATTATTTGATAGTTTACTATTTATTGCTTTTTTAAAAATTTAGACTCCATTAAGTTCTCTACTCTGTATTTTAGGATTTTTTTTAGCGTTCAAGATTTCACGTTGTTTATTGTATTTTCTCAGATTACTAGTTAGATTACTAGTTCTTTATTGAAATAAAATTTACATTAGCACAAGAAAAAATCGTGTGTGATACACTCACAGAACTTTTCTCTTACTCCAGTTTTCAAAATTGTGATTGCCAAAATTTTATAGTAAGTATACTAAAATTTAATGAAATTCGTCAGTGCTTTTATGGAGAAAATCGCAATAATTGAAAATCTGTTCAATAAAAACGCACTTCCGGTAATTTTCCTGAAACTCAGAATTTTCGCTATCTATTTATTTCTAATTAATTTTGTTTGGATGGTTTTATTTGTATAATCAACTACGATAGCACTTTAGAGAAAAACATCCCTCTCCCAAAAACCCTCTTTAATGACTTTACAAGAAGAAATGTTACAAATAAAAGTTGTAGCTTTTTATATGTGTAGTATATCAAATTTAATGAAATCGTCGGTGTTGTTATGGAGAAATTCGCAAAAATTGAAAAATATTTCCCAGTAAAAACGCACTTCCGATCTTTTTCAAACTCGGAATTTCAATAACATATTTAATTCTAATTAATATTATTTAGATGATAGAATTGTGTAATAAACTGAAATAGCACTTTAGTTGTGTAGTTAGAGAAAATCGCAAAAAAGTGAAAACACCATTCAATAAAGTGGTCTTCTGGTAAAGGAATTTTGACAGAAACCTGCTCTCCGGATCCCATAGTGATACCTAAACGGAATGTCAATTTTGAACTTTCTACGATTTTTCGTTTTTGAGCTATACTGTTAACATACACGCAACACATACACAGACCATTTTATAAAAACCACTTTTTTGCACTCACAAACACCCGTACGTATGTATTTCCGGTGAAACCTCAATATCGAAAATTTGACACGATTGCGATACTTCCTCTTACTAGGACATGGAAAAAATTCTGACATCGTCAATACCTATCTGTCCAGGAGTTTGATACATATCATTTTAAAAACTTTTTTACTAAGTATTGTAATCGTGTCAAATTTTCGATATCGAGTTTTCACCGTAAATATCCGTTTCAGGTCCCCTGAGTCCAAAAAAGTGGTTTTTAGAAAATGGTCCATATATATATATATATATATATATAGAGTTCCTTTTTTAAAAACAATTTTATTTAATACAAGCTGACTTACGCACTGATTTTAGCAGTATACAGCAGGGAGTCTTAACTAGAACTAACATTGCAATATTTATAACATCTATAATTCTAGCTATGTCATATAAATTATTATATTAAATCAGCAACCTTTTACACTATAACTCCTCCACCCTTAGATGAAACTTCTGGAGAATGTTGAGTGCTGGCAGCGGCCGTGGTGTTGGATGATCGCTGGCGTCTCTTGTAGAGCCACTGATATACTATGTATAGGATACCCATAGTTGAAATGCCATAAAGGTGTAGTGTCCAGAGGCTAATAGTTGTAGTAATGGATGTCCTTTTGGGATTTGGCCACGCATTATTTACATTGACTTGCTCCAAATGTTTAAGTTCTACTGTGACTTCAGGTAGTTGAGAACTTTGTAGTTCGAATTTAATTCCGCTTAAAATTTTTGGGCGTCCCACTATTTTGCTTGAATGTAGTAATTGTTTATTTCTGTAGGCAATCTTACATTTGTTTGGGCTAATTAAATAGATTCCTTGCAATTTCTCCATGGTAGTTCCAGTTTGATGTTCCACCTTCAAGGTTTCTTTCTTAGGAAATATTGCTAAGTACTGGTACATTTGGGGTATCCAGTAGATGGCATTCTCAGGAATTTTCAAAGCGGTGTACTTACATTTTGTTGTGTCGCCTGATTTAATGATTGTTTTTTCACAGGTCAGTTCTTGATGAGACACTTGTTCTGATGAGCATAGGAATTTTGATTTAATTTTATTACAGTTATTGTTTAACCTTTCAATTTGCCATTCATCAGTCCTTTTAATTGGCTTTAAGAAAAATTTAACTTTTGGAATTATGGTCACATAACCTGATTCCAACCTAGACGGTACTGGATATAATTCATAGAGATGAAACTCAGTTTCGTACACAATTGGTAGTTGCAAGAAATAAATTATTTCATCTTTACTAATTTTACATTCTACTTTAATTCTTTTCCAATTCTAATATATTTTCAAACTTTATTTCTAATGGTAACTTATTAGCATAGTAAATGAGATTTTCTTAATTTCTAAAAATAACTCTTTAGTACAAATAATACTAGGATGCAATGTTTTTAATTCGCAAAATGTTACAGAATTTTGCATGTCACTCACTAAACTTAATATGATAGTATATACTATATACGATATGCACCTGA
Source organism: Triatoma infestans (assembly GCA_011037195.1). Classification (NCBI taxonomy): domain Eukaryota; kingdom Metazoa; phylum Arthropoda; class Insecta; order Hemiptera; family Reduviidae; genus Triatoma; species Triatoma infestans. The sequence goes on from JAAEAF010003852.1 coordinate 73,051, forward strand.
TTTAAGGAATCTTTTAATTTTTCTAATTCTACATAGTCATTGAATTTTTGATTTATAGCTAATAACTTTTCCTTTAGTTCTTCAAAATTTCTTCAATTACACATATGGTAATTAAACTGTTTAATAATGTCTACATTAATAGAATATTGTGAAGAGAGTTGACTCCCAATATTTTCTTGATTATGCTTTAAATTTTCTATTAAATTTTCATACCTTTGGCCGCCATCGGCATCTAAATTACCAGCAATGAGTTTTACAATTGATCCCAATCCATTGACTTACCCTCTGTTCGTCTTTGACTTAATATTGTTTCCTACAGTAACTACCTCTAATTTCTCCTCTATCAATTCTCTAGTATGATTAATGAGCTTAAAATAATTGAGTATGTCTCTAAGTTTAGCACCATTGTCAGAGATAAATTCAATTGCACCTAGATTTATATTATTATTGGCATAGAATTTTCCTGATAAATTTTTATAATAATTCTCCATTTATCTAGCTGGGTGAAAACTTCTTTTAAACTAAAGTAATGAATGAAGGTATGGTGGGAGAATTCTAATTGTGCTAAGCCTAAATGTATGGGAATAATCCCAGTGTTATAAGTAATATTTTTTATCACTGTTTCTCCTGTGATGACTCCTTCGAGGAACAGGAGGGACCTGGAACAGGATTTGAACAAGGATTAAATTCATTCACAACAGTGGGACGAATATCTTCCGGTTTTTGGGGTCTTTTGATTTTAGAATTGGTATTTTTTGTTTTGTGTTGTGGTGTCTGGGTTCGATCTGAGCAGTTTTTAAGTCTCTGTTTATTGATTATACAGTTTCTTTATTATATTTATTTTTGGTCTTGCTTTGTTTTTGCATAGTTTTTACGTAAATATCGGAAGGAATTTTCGGAAGGGGTTCCCTGTTAATATTTCGTTTTGTTAGAATATTTTCTTTTATCTTTTGATTAGTTTCTTTAATTCGCTCGTATAATAATTTAGTTTTTTCTTTGTGATGGTGGATGTAGTCGTTTGTTAGTTGTGTATTAATATGATATCGAATGGGGAGTTTGGGTTAATATGGCCATATAAAATTTCAAATGGAGTTAATTTTCTAACCGAATGGATACTGTTGTTATAAGCTAAGATAGCATATTTTAATTTATTTTCCATAGTGTCCTTCTTAAATTCTGGCCGGTTTTTCAGAAGTCTAATATGTTCTATTAGTGTGGAATGTACTCATCACCATTCCGTTAGATGGGGGATGCTGAGTACTAGTGAAATGAATTTTTATTTTATGTAGTGCCATCAATTCTTTTATTGGGCTATTATTAAACTCTGTAACATTATCTGAGATTATGGTTTCTGGTATTCCATGGTGGGTAAAATAATTTAGCAGTTTGTTAATTATTTCTACATCTTGTGCACCTGCAATACGATAGGCTTGAGCATATCTTGAAAAACTATCTACTATGGTTAGAAATTTAGTGCCATCGAGAGTGAAGCTATCTATATGAATTGTCTGCAGACACATAGAGGCTGTAGGCGTTAAATTCATTTCTAGATTTAAAGGGGCTCTTTCATATTTGGTGGTTAAGCATACTTCACATTTGTTTATGACCTTTTAGATATAGTTTCTCATATTGGGCCAATAATATTTTCTTTTTATTTGTTCATAGGTCTCTTGAATTCCTCGGTGATTGTTTTTCCCAACATGTTAATTGTCAATTATTTCGTATACATCATCTTCGCACATTACATCCAATAATTTCTTTGTATATCTGAATAACTGGAGTTGCGAGGTCTTGAAATACTTCATTATTACGGAGTGAATCTTTCATAGAAATTTCTTTCGAAATAGAGACAGCATTTTATATTTGGTAGTAAATATTCTTTTGCAAATTCTACGATGTCTTTCTCAAAGTTATTCTGGGATATTTCTTCTACTATTCTAGTTCTATTGGTAAATATTTTTTGTATTTTAACTTTTCGGGGGTTATAGTTAACTAAGGATAAAATGATTTGATTTCTTCCAACATTAACTGGCTCGTCTATTACAGGTATTGCTATTCTAGTGTTTCCTTCATAATTGGAATGTACAGTTTGATCGTCGTTACCTTCTTCTTCTTCCACTATTTCTATGTCCTCTGCGGTGGTTTCATTTTCATCTATATTGGCCACTACTGATTGATTTTCCAATTCTGGAGGTGTGTTCTTACTAATTCAGCTATCCACTGATCAGGATCGTCTTCCTTTTCATTAGGGTTATTGTTGAAATTCCCTTTGTTGTGGTCATTCATGTTTAGTTGAATTCTAGATAGTGCGTCAGCGTTTTGGTTCGATTTTCTCTTTTTATAGACTATTTTATAATCGAATTCTTTTAGTTTCAACCTCCACCTTAGTAATTTTGAGTTTGGCTCTTTGATGGAAAACAGCCATTGTAACGGTTTATGGTCAGTAAAGATGTTGAATTTTCGGCCGTAAAGATATGGGTGAAAGTATTTAGTGGGCCACATTTAGTGGGCTAATAATTCTTTCTCTATAGTGGAGTACCTGGTTTCGCTGTCGTTCAATGTCCGACTTGCGTACGCTATCGGAAGGTCAGCGCCGTTCTTATTCTGACTTAATATTGCTCCTATGGCAAAATTGCTAGCATCAGTAGTTAAGGTAAATTCTTTTTCAAAATCGGGATATTGTAGGAGGGGTTCATTGGAAAGTATTTTTTGCAAGTTTCAAAGGAGGCTATTATTCTTCATTATTAGTGTCAATTTTTGCGGATTTTTTTAGACATCTGGTCATTGGTTTGGTTATACTCGCGAAGTTTTTAATAAATTTCCTATGATAGCCTAGAAGACCCAAAAATGCCTTGATTTCTTTAGCTGTTCTGGGATTGGATAATTTTTTATTACTTTTATTTTTTCAGGATTCGGTTTCACTCCCTCTGAGGTTACGATGTGACCTAGATATGCCACTTCTTTCCTTAAAAATTCTGTTTTATCAAGCTGAATCTTGAAATTAGCTTTTCTTAATTTTTCGAAAACTTCCCGTAACCGCCGGATGTGTTCTACTAGACTCGTGGAATATACAATTATATCGTCTAGATATACTAAGCATTTCTCATTCTGGATACCCCGCAAAATGTTATTCATTACCCTTTGGAACGTGCTTGGGCTGTTCTTAAGACCGAAGGGCATGCGGAGGAACTCATAGTGTTCTGTATCTGTCGAGAAGGCAGTTTTTTCTATGCTTTGGGGATCCATCTCAACTTGATGAAATCCCGACCCTAGATCGAGTGTACTGAAGTATTGAGACTTTCCTAGCTTGTCCAAGATATCGGAAATATTAGGTAACGGAAATTTATCATCTATAGTCTTAGAGTTTAGTCCTCTAAAATCTCTGACTATTCGAAATTTTTGTTTGCCTGAAGCGTCTGCTTTTTTGGGTATAACCCAAATTGGGGTATTCCATGGTGAATAAGATGGTCGGATAATTTTTTGCGCTAGCATTTCGTTAATTCGGTTGTTTACCTCGTTCCGGTAAATCTCTGGGTATCGATAATTGCTAGAGTAAACGGGTATTTCGTCGGTTGTCCTAATTGAATGTTTTATTAAGTTAGTGAAGCTTAAGTGGTTACCGTCTCTGTGGAAAATATCAGAATATTCGTTAATTAGTTCAATTATTGCTTTTTTCTCTTCAGTATTCATGTGGTCGGTTCTAATTTGGGAATGGTCAAATTTTGCTTTATTTTTACTTAGCCTATTGAAATTAGAATGGAGTCTTGGCATTGATGAACTAATTTGTGAGAGGGTATTATAGTTCTCTAAATTTTCTACCGTGAACGGGGTTCTAATAGTCAACTCTTTATCTACTGTCTCGGAATTTGTTATCGTACAAAGGGCTTCACCCTTATTAATTTTAACTAGGTATTGTGGGATTTCTAACCCTGATAAGTTTTGTTATGACAGAATACCTTATCCGTCTGTAATTCCTTGCACTTCGATTTTTATTATTTTCTCAGTAAGAGCGGGTATCATATAACAGCATGTTTTATTCTCTGCTGATGCAACGGGTTTTATTTCTACTTCTGTATTGTAATAGTATATGGGGAATTCTTTACTCTGGATTACTAATTTATCGTTTATAAAATCTAATTTTATATTTAAATTTTTAATATTATCTAGTCCTAATAACATGTCGAAATTTTTATGAAAATCGAATAAGAAAAATTTCATTTTATTTTTTCCTAATATCGGTATTTTCGTGCTACAGTTTTCTTTTGACGCGCCATGTGCCGTGGCTACTTCAAAAGGGTCTTTTATTACATTTTTCTTATAATAATTTAAACCTATACATTTTTTTACAAACGATCTCGTGCTCCCCGTGTCTATTAGGATTTTGAAATTGGTTTTTTTCTTCTAGAATATACGGTAATATGTTTTTATCCGTCTGTAAATTCATAATTGGAAAAAGATGCCTAGTCTCCTTTACCCTAAAAAACGATTTTTTCCTAATCCCTTATTTCTATTCGTTTGTCCTTCGAATTCGTCGGTCACTGAATAATTCGGATCCTGGAGGTCATCTAGATGTAGGATGTTGGGTTTTGGTCATCTTGCTGTAGGAGATGTGTGGTTCGTTTGTTGTCCGGTCATTTGGTAAAGTTTAGGATGTTTCCGGATAGGTTCGTTTGTTTTTCTTGTAGAAATACTCATAGGGATTGGTTGCGGAGATTTTTGAGCTTGGTGTTGAGGATAGTAACTATTCCTAGAAGGTAGTGGATGGTTTGATTTTTGGGAAATTTGATTGTTAGAAGGGAATGGGGATCTATAGATGTAAGTTGGTTGCGAGTTGAAAAGCTTTGGTAAAAGTCGGGATTTTGTAAGTGGTTCGGTCCTGAGGGAATGTACGTTGTAGATGGGGAGGATTTCTTTTCGTGTTGACTGGTGGACTGGGCTGGTTTGAACTAGAAGTCGTTGGTGAGCATATTAAGGGCATTTGCTAAGGATGTTGGGTTTTTAGTCCTCATGAGGGACCCCAGTGGTTCTTGGAGACCCCGCAGGAGAACTCTTAAGGCTAGATTTTTGGAGTAATCTGACAATATCGGAGAAACGTCGGGCGTTTTGTTTACAAAATAGGCTCTATCTATAGGTTAAGCAATTTTTGAATTCTTTCGTAAAATTCGAAAAGTGTTTCGTGCTTTCCTTGCTTCAACTCAGCCATTTCGATATTTAAGGTAAAACAATCTCTTCTATCCAGATAACTAGTTAATAATGTGGATTTAAGGTTTGCCCAAGTGGTACAATTAGAACTGGTGACCACTTCAAGCGCCGGCCCTTTTATTTTGGTTATAATGGTCGAAAATAAGTACTCGTTTTGGAAGTCTCCCGGATCATTCTTTACATAGAACTTATTAACTAATCACATATATATATTTATATCTTATATATTTGTCACAGACTGATATAAATCTATTTAGTAGGGTTGGTTCTCCAGAAAATTCTGGGATCATGTTTAGATATTTTTTTTTTAACATTGGTACCGCCATAATTTCTGAACTAATTGTTTGGGTAGAAACTGAATTTAGGGAATTAAATTTAATGAGTGCTTTTCTTTGGGGGGTTTTTATTAAACGGGCCTATTTTTCCCAACTTATACTTACAATTTAACTTATTATTAAACTTATTTCTATTTTACTTAAGTACTTTTTGATAATATTAGTCTTTAATAATTGAATTATATTGGAACAATTAATATAATACTTAATATTCAATTGAATTATAGAATATTTAATAATTATTATATTTGAGTTATAAGAGTTGTTTACCGAGTTAGTGTTTTAAATTATATGTTAGATTTACACAATCCTTAATTTTCTACTCACAAAACTAAAATTCCTATGCTCATCCTCAATGTTGAAACCTGATGTTCACTCAGCTTTACTTGTATGATCCCCCCCACTTTTTGGAGAAGGGTGGGGTTACAGGTTTCTCTAAAGTGGTATCATAGTTAATTATACAATTCTATCATCCAAACAAAATTAATTAGAAATAAATAGATGGCCAAAATTCCAAGTTTTAAGAAAATTAGTAAACCGAAAGTGCGCTTTACTGAACAGTTTTCGGCGAATTTCATTAAATTTGTTACGCAAACTACAAAATTTATCAATTACAATTTTGATGACTGGAGTAAGAGGAAGTTGTGTGAATGTATTTTTTTTTTTTTTTTTTTTGTTATTTTGTACAGATTCGCAACAGCTAAGGTCCTTTGCTTAGCGAATGTTCTGTGTGTGTGTGTATCTGTATGTGTAATTGTGTTTGTATATTATCTTTGTGTATGTTTCTACAAGGAAAATATGTCAAAAACGTGAAATTGCTGGAAGTTTAGATTTTATATTCCATTTAGGTACTACTGCCGTATTTAAAACGAAGTTTTCGACCAAAATCATCCTACCGGAAGTGTGTTATAACTGAACGTTGTTTTTAGTGATTTTCTCAAAAATGGCTCACAAGATGTAAAAATTTCGTATATCACTCATATAAATACATAGTTCCTCATTTCCTCCTTAAAAAACAATTTTTCAGATAAATATGATAAATCTTTGCAATTAGGAGAATATAAAAAGTTAGCAATTATAGCTATTCTGATTTGAAACATTCACCTGGCTATCTTTTGTATACGAAAATTAAAATATATAAAAACACTTAGTTGGACTGGAAACAAAGGCACAAAATCCCGTTAGGGTAAATTCTTTTGCACAAGAAAATTCCCCGGTAGAGAGAGAGAGCAATTCCAAAGAAGAGAGTATGCCATTAGCTTTCAAAGAGTAAAGAGTACACAGTCTGAACTCAGCCTTCAAACAACGAAGTCGCATTCTGCTTCCAAAGCCAGAACACTTCAGAAAGACAGACTTATGCTAGAAATCAAGGTGGAAACATCGAAACACTACTTCAGGAATTGCTCAGTGCCAATGATAGATATTTGCCTTTATTCTAGATAAACGTTATTTTATTAAGATACAGTGTGATATTGTAATATACTTAAACTTGCTTAAAGAATAATATATGTATTTATAAAAGCAGTGTGATCTCTTAATTATTACTAATACTTCTCTCTTAACCGTATATAGATACAAGCCCTTTTCGCTAAAACGCTCACGCCACAAGCTACCTACACACACAACACCATTCCAGTGGCCCAAAAAGTGATAAAAAAGAAACAAAATCCGTTTGGCTGGAAAAGCATTTTCAGACAAAAATGATACATCAGAAATATTTTCCGTGATTGCTTGCTTCTTTTTGTGGTCATCGACCGGTTTCAGGTGATCGCCCAACGTCAGGATACGTTTGTCAAACAGTGTGACAACACAGACTTGCACGGAACAAAATTGTCAGACTGTCTGAAAAACGCATCCTGAATATGGGCGAACGCCCGAAACCGGTCGATGACCACAAACAAAATGAAGCAGGCTACCACGGAAAATGTCTCTGATGCTTTTAATGTATCATTATATTTTAGTAATATGCCTAAATTCATTAAAAACAAAAATATACTCTTTTATCTTAATTTTAATGTTTGATACTTGGTACTTGGAGTTCTTAATTTTTTGGTTGGCTAATTTCCTGATTTTTCTAATTTGCATCTTACGTCGTATTCTGTTGGATTTGTAGCTTTATGGAAAATCTTTATTAAGAGGGAATGAAACTTAATACTTGTCTGTTCCAGTAGCTTTCCCTTTTATAACATTACCAAAACTCTAATACCAGGTTGTCAACACCATTGAATATAACTCTTACATTAATTTAAAAGTTAGGAATATGCAGGCTATTCCTTGATTAATAAATACATCTGTATTTAATGAATATACTTGGCAGATTATTCAAACGTGGAACCTCTGTTTTATATATATGTATATTTCTAATTAGATAGTATTCCTTTAATATTACATTTCTACAGGAGTATTACTTCTCCTTTTACATGTTTTACTTCTTGTCATCATCACATAGGGAATTAATTTAGTAAACTATTGAGATAAGACTTCTGCATCTAATATTTCTCCACCATCTGAGGAAATGGTATTTCTTCTCGAAACTATGTATATGATTTTTAACAAAGAAATTCCACATCTTTTCATCATAGATCTTCCAAAATTTCTCTACATAACTTGAAATATTATATTAATAAGAGATATTATATGTATATAAGTTACGTTATATAGAGTAAACTAATAACTTTTTTTACTTTTGTCTTATTTCCACGGTATTGAAATCTTGACAAATTGTTGAAATTGAGTTTTTTTTATATATGAACTACACATTTTGAGGTTTCCTGAATACGAAATGAATACTTTTAGTGAATTGTCTCTGTCAAAACACGAAAAATCCCTGCCGCTTACGTATTAAGCATCACATCTGACATAAAAGTTTTAGGCAAAATTCATCAATCGGAAATGCGACTTATTGAATAATTTTTTTCAGTAGCTGGCGATTTTTTCAGAAAATGGTTTCAACGATTTTTCTTTAAATTTCGTATTTTTTGTCTACTAACAATACATATCTATAACTTTTATTTGAAAATAATTTACCCGGGAAAATTGATTTGGAAAAGACTTTAGCATTAATATGAAAACGAAACAAAAAACGTTGAGATTAAATGTACTAGTTTTGGTTAGGAAAAATTCGTTTTAAATGCGGTGATAGTATCTAAACGGATATCAAAGTTGAGTTGCTTGCGTTACGCTTTACTCTAAAGTGCCACTTCAAATAAATATATGGATATATGGTTTTGCCAACTATATAATATTTATTATACTGTAGAAGGGAAGGGAATACCTAAGTAGTTAGCGTACTGGACTCCCACACAGCTGTGCTATCCTTAGATTTTTACTTCCTAGGAGCATCTACACCTCACTATTCGGTGATGGACAGTGTTGCTTGCAACGAGAGAACACTATCCGGAGGCCGACAGTGCACTGAGAAGGGCTCCGGGCGCCAATGACCATACATGTTGACGCGCCTTAAATTAAAAAAAAAAATTATACTGTAGAAGTATTTCAGTTATCCGGAAGTGTGCTACTTTACAGAATAGATTTCCGGAGTTTTCTCGAAAACGGCTCTTACGATTTTCTTTAAATTTGAAATACTCAATGGAAACGGTAAGATCGTATCACTTTTATTTGAATCATTTTTTTCTGTTTCAAATAAATTGTTTTTAGATATTATGGTGCCCTCTCAGTTACGTTAAAATTTAACTGACTCTGAATGGCCTTGAAACAGTGGGCCTTCCACATTGTACACACAGGTATATATGTATAATACCCCACCACTTTTTTTTTTCGCCAGCCCAAATAAATGTTTGTAAGCTATACAATTTTCAAGATTTTTTTTTTTTAATGAAATTGTAATGGTTGAGTAAGAGAAAGTCGTATTTGTTGTGGTGGTTGGTTCCGCAGAGCTGGAAAGCATCAGAGACATTTTCCGTGGTAGCCTGCTTCATTTTGTGGTCATCGACCGGTTTCGGGCTTTCGCCCATCTTCAGGAT
>JAAEAF010003852.1:82590-135009 GCA_011037195.1 Triatoma infestans
ATTTGCTCTGTGTGAAATCTATGTTATCATACTGTTTGACAAACGCATCCTGATGATGGGCGAACGTTAGAAACCAATAGATGACCATAATAAGAAGCAGGCTATCACGGAAAATATCTTTCTGATGTTTTGCAGCTCTGCGGAAACAACCATAACAAAAGTGATACATATTTATCTATACACTTAATATTCCTAATTTATGGAAAATGGGATCAGCCATTTTCTAGAAAATTCCAACAAAAAAATCAAAAACCAATTCGTACTTTATTTATTTCCTTCAAATTTGGAATTCTGGTAATGCTGCCATTATATCTTAATATTATTAAAGGAAGATTCTAAAACTTTAAATTTATTGAAGTTGTACCTTACGTACTATATGATGTGGATGTTGAAGGAGAGAAAAGGTCTGGTTAGAGAATTAACAGAATATGGTTAACACTGTATAATTTGATAATGACACTGACTGCCTGGACTTTACACTTGAAATGATAGAGTATGTTAGAGTGGTGAAGGATAATGACACGTAGTGATTGGCTGTATGAACTCAGTTGTATGAACTGTTGTCGTTCTGTCTCACTCTAGTCCGAGAGAGTGCTCCTGTCATTTTGTCTCTCTTTCTCTGCTACGAATACTCTCTTTGGATACTATTACATACTAGAACCATAAATTGTATTGCAATGTTATTTTTGGTAATAAAACCATAAATTGAAGTGATACACTCGATGTATAAACTGAATTTGCTCCGTGCAAGTTTATGTTATCACACTGTTCGACAAACGCATCCTGATGATGGGCGAACGCCCGAAACCGGTCGATGCCACAAAAAGAAGCAGGATATCACGGAAAATATCTCTGATACAAAAACACTTCGTCAAATTGCATCCGTTACTTTGTTTGTGTCACATAGTTATTCTACACCGTGACCTTCAAGTTCCATATGGTTCCGAAGCGATGATATCCCGCTACATCAAAATCACTCCCGGTATTGTCAAATCCCAATCCTCTAGTCACCCAACTTGCCACATCAATACACTACCCGAATATCTTTTCTGAACTAATGAGTGAATTCTCCTCTTAACGCTCTTCACGATATGTGTATTATCATATAATAATGACAGATTTACTTATTGTGAAAGAAATAAGTAAAAACGCAAAAAGAATCTCTGATTGTCGGGATGCGTCATTATTATTTATGGTGAGGTTTTAAAAGGCTTAGCATTAATTTGAATCACATCAGAACATGTCTTTCATATAAGTTTACTTCCTTTATGTAAGCTTTATGTAATGATTGTTTAGAAAGTTTAACAGCTTTCTAAAGAAAACTAGATACCCAAAGAGTAATCGGCTTATTTACAGACAACTTAATATAATTACTCTTCCAATTTCGTGCAAATAACTAATTCAAGTTGGCAGAGTTTATTGAATCAAATTATCATAATATTAATTACTTATTATGAAAAAAAATCGTTCATTTAGACGAACCAAATATTAAATCAACCATGGTGAGAACGAATTAAAAAAACAGTAAGGCCTTTAGATGTGAGCAAAAAATTTGCCTTTTTTTATTAAAAAGGATTGATCAAGTCAGCGATTTTTAACATCCCTTTACCGTCTGTCCCTTTGTTAAATGAGGTGTTGAAAAAAAATGATGTTCCTTAAATTTAATAAAACTGAAACCATCAATCATGGCTGTACAGTCCAGAGGCAATCCTTGGCCTCTATATCAGAAATTTGTACCAGCTTTCTTGTCCAGACGTTGGCCCACCGACCTAGTCGACCCAATTAGATGTGTGCCTACCCACATTGCGCTTCCCTTTACACTAATTCGTTATGTTTTTTTTTAGCACCTGTTATTTGTCCAATACTGCATTTTCTAATGTAAGCCAAATTAATATTACAATAATTAATGTGCATACCTCCAGAAGTATCCTTTTATATCTTTCATTTGTTTTCACCTTGATTTTCACCTTCTTTTATTGTGTTTAGAGTATTTGTTCGGTATTTAATATATATTTAAATTTACCGCCTACGGCGTACAATAATTTGATTTTGGAGGGAGGTATTGTACTATCTTTGAAAATAATTTATTAATTTATTGGGCTGTGTCCTACGAGTAGAGAGGGGGTAACCTATGCATTTTCTCCTCTCTCCGTCAGTCGCCATGGAACACTCGGAGGTCGCAGTACATGCCAGTTCGGTTGCCGTTAATTGTGAAAACCCAAGTTTGTTACTTCTGGTTTTCCTAGGTATTGTCCCTTGTCTGGATATCTTGTTGATTTAGCGGCGGCCCGGTTCTCCTGGCCAATATGAGCTCACTGTTAAATCACATGGTTGTTACTTTCGGTTAGTTTCCTGCCGTGCAGCTTCTGGGAGCCCGTTTAATTTTTATCAGCCAAGTAGCAATGTACTGGTGAACACTCGAAGAGTTGGAAGCACATAAGTATTATTTCCTTATCCTTACACATGGGTCTTCCAACACTGGCAACAAGGATTCTGCGTTTCAAGGTTAATCGTCATTCCTTTGGCTTCAATCAAGAAAGAGAAGTTCATTTTGTGTTATTTTCTTAGTGAAAATTCTACTTTAAAAATTTTATATGATTGTCATACCTCTTCATTTAGGAGTGAGAGGAAGTAAAAATAATTTTTGGTTTTGCAAATTATTCATTAGTTTTAAATTTTAAGAAAAACTTCCTACACACAGGTTCACTAAAGAATTGTAGCTCGTTCACTAAAGAATTGAATTTTTTTTACGACTTTTTTTCAATCTATATTTGTCGTTTCTTTTAAAAAGATTCTTTGTTTTCCTTTACTTTAATTCTTAAAGTAGCTTTTCTTGTTTTTGTATAAATAAGAAACTATACATTAGAGGGAAACAATAAATAGTATAAGTTTCAAAGAAAAATAGAGGGAAGAAAGAAGGAAATTTTATATGGAGATTCTTGTTTTGCAGCATCTCTGCACAACTGTTCAGTGTTGTGGTGGACGGGATTCTGAGGTTGGATGTTAGTTTTTCTATTTTTTTTTTTTTTTTTTGCGGTGAGTATAAAAGATGTTTTATTCAGACATGGGGAGTCGAACTAGAAATAGCCCTCTAGGAGGAGTTAGGGAAGAATGTTAGTAGGAAGAATGGGGCTTGCTTGCTTCCTTCCCTACTTGTCTTTCGTTAGTTTTGGGTGTAAATCTTAGTCCAAAGGGATAGATGGTAAATTTATTGGAACAACTCTGGAAAGTACGATACTACTTTTCGTTTATTCCCTTAGGAATGTATGCTGTTGGAATGTAATGCGCGCCAGTCAAGTTTTACGTCTTGTAAATGTGCAATTCAAACAACAGTTTTCTTGTTTTCAAACTTCTTTTTTATTTTGCTTTATTTTATTGACTGAACTTTTTCAAGCGAAATGGAAGTTTTGTTTTGTTAATTCCATTTTATATTGATATTTAATAATTTGCTTCATTGCAGGAGCACTTTTCTAAACACTAACCTTATAGCGAGACAAACTGTTATATTTTATGTTCCTAGAACCATTTGAGTCTGCAAAAAGCTGCAGATAAATAATTTGCATTTAAAAACGGAACAACTTTATTCCTGAAAGATTTATTTCTACTGTAATGGCCGAATAGCCAGCAAATTCGTCACATAAAAACTGGACTCAGAGGTAGTTCTTATTAGCAACCCCATCAAGATACTACTAACGCACATTTCAACTACGCATGCTCTATCATGCCCACAACAGTATTGACGAATGAGGTTCAAACACGACAGCCAGTCTCGCAGCTACAAGTTGTTTTTGTAAGATAAATAATGTAAGAGAAATTGAATATAATCTTAGATTATCTGAAGGGCTTTACAAGATTATCTGAAAATTAATTTTGAATAAATCAGTCACCAGATAAATTTTAAAGAGAACAATCAGTCAACAAATCAAGTCTGAAGAGTAATACTGCCATTCACCAGATAAACTTGAAAGAGCAATCAATCAGCCGCCATTAACAAGCCAACATTCGCTAGCCACACTAGGCTCGCCACTGTTAGAACCAGCAAGATTCTAAGTAGTCATATCACTTTTGAATCATACGAGGTGTGTAAATTAAGTAATGAGACTGATTTTTTATCTTTTTTTTATTCAAATAAAATTACAATTCAACATTGTCCCCTTCAAAGTAACTACCTTGGGAAGCCACACAACGCTGAAGACGATTCTTCCATTCGTCATAGCAGTGCTGGAACTCGGATACTGGAATAGACTTCAGTTGGTCGGTTACGGCTATTTGAATATTCTCCAGTGTTCCAAAGTGACGTCCCTTGAGGTGATTTTTCAATTTGGGGAACAAAGTCACATGGACTCAAGTCGGGTGAATAAGGAGGCTGAGGAGTCACAGGAATGTTATTACTGGCCAAATACTCATTAATAGAAATCGCGGTGTGACACGGAGCATTGTCGTGATGCAACACCCACTTGTTTTTGATGTTTGGTCTCACACGTATGACTCTTCTCGAAGTCTCTCAAGAACTTCTCGGTAAAAATGTTGGTATAACCCCCAGCATGCATTTGATTTTTGACTTGCTCATTCTTGCTTTTGTTGGCCTTGGAGAGGTTGAAGTGTGCCACTGCATGCTCTGACGCTTAGTTTCTGGGTCACACTCAAACACCCAAGACTCGTCTCCTGAAATAACACGTTCCAAAAAATTGGGATCGTTTTCAATTGCTCCCAAAAAGTCAAGGTTCCTTTCCTTTCTGATGACTTTTTGCTCTTGTGAAAGATTTTTCGGAACCATTTTTGCACAAATTTTTCTCATCCCCAATTCATTAGTCAAAATTTGATGAACGTTTGTGTGAGTCAAATTCAACTCTTCGCCGATCATCCGGACTGTCAAACGACGATCTGAACGCACGAGATCGCGGATTCTGCCAACATTTTCGTCGGTTCTTGAAGATGAAGGCCTTCCGCTGCGAGGCTCGTCTTCAATTGATTCCCTTCCTTCTGCAAACGACTTAAACCACCAAAAAACCTGTGCTCTCGACAAAACATTGTCTCCATAGGCCTGGCACAGTTTTTCAAACGTTTCCGGTTGCACTGTACCCTAGTCTGAAGCAAAACCTGATAGCACAACGTTGCTCGTAATTGATGTCACTAATTTTTAAAACGCACTGAAAAAAACCTTGCTCACAAAAAAAGTCACTACGGACAGTGCAACAACTCTAGCATTTTCAAATTTGCACTGGACGTGTATCAGATGTTTACTTGTCCTACCACGCATGCGCCGCGTCTCCAGTGTTGCCAGATCGAACACTAGAAAATCAGTCTCATTACTTAATTTACACAGCTCGTACTTCACGACAGCAGCGCTTTACCAATAATCAATCACCTTACTCTCGCGCGGTCGATTTATCCTCATTATCTGTTCTCTCCTTTGTTTTTTCTTAAGACACAACACCATGAAGGACCAAGGCTGGCTAGACGGCGATTTTGATTAGGGCGTGTGGTGGTAAGCATATCTGTGGTTTCTTACCGCATTACGTTTTCGGCTTCGCTACCTATGTACGCTATTGACTAAAGTTTCTCACATTATTTCACTGTCTTTGCCCTCACAGGCTTTGCAGTCTAACCCTGAAACTCACACTAAAGGCAAGGGCGCTAGCGACTAGACAAACGCGTGAGGCCATCTTTTTTCTCCTTAGTAAAATCATTCAAATAAAAACTGATTTTGGTGTTAGTTTGTGTGTTCTCAGTTCCTCTATTTTAACGATTCATCCTGCCAACAATTACACTAGCCTGCAGTAACTTGGGGAATTAGCGACTCCATGGGTTACCACAGCTCAGCACTCCATGCACTTCATCAGAACAGTGCACAATACACTTAAACTACACACTCTCTACACTTCCCTAGTTAATTGGCGAAAACCAAGGGAGAAGGAAGGGATGAGCTCAGTGGTAGCACGCTGGACTAGCAACATGGAGGTCCCGGGTTCGAATCCAGCATGCTGCCCTTAGATTTTCTCTTCCTAGGAGCCTCTACAACTCACTGTCCGGTGATGGGCAGTGTTGTCTATAGCTGGAGAGCGCTGCTTGGAGACCGGCTGTGCATTAGTGAAGCCTCCGGTAGATATTTTATGTCGCAGTGCAATAATCCCCTACAACAATCTACATCTACAACCATTCCAATATTGTGATGGAAATATTATACTTCTTATCTCTTCCACAGACTAGATTCCAAACAAAACTTTTTGTCTCGGATTGCTTTATGATATCCAAACATACTGCCATAGTTGAATTGAAAGAATTGTTTTAGCCATGTTCTTACATCAATACAAAGATTACTTTCTAATGGTTTAATTCTCGAAACCATTTCATTGAAATAGCCAATCTTCACAGTGGAGATTTATATAATAATAATAACCTAAATAATAATCAAAGTAAATTATAAATATTTTCATTTATTAAATTAATTAGAAATTTTTATAAACCTAAAAAAAAATAAATCTTTCTAGTTTTTAAATATAGTAGTAATTAAGTTTTATAAGTTATGGTGAAATAGCAAGTATTTGAAATTGGTAATATCTTAAATAGACTGTTTGAAGAGTTAATGTTTACTTTGTCTGCTCAATATCTGAGTACCTCTAGGGAAACAAAACATGGTTTGTTCATTTAGTTATATTCTCTCTGATCACAAACTCTGGGGATTTTCATGCAATTCTCCTATTAAAACTAATGTTCTTACTAGCAAACAAATGTTCAAAGTTTGTGTTTCCAATAATCTAAATGTTAAGTAATATATTATATTATTTTACATTTTTTTTATATTTTTAATTATAAATAATATTACCAAATTAAATTTTTAGATATTAATACTGTAATGTATGAGAGGTGTAAAAATATCACATTATTTGTTATATTTACTTTCTCTTACGTAATCGTGTCAAATTTTCGATACCGGAAATACACGTTTTGAGTTGAGGTCCCCTGAATCCATAAAAGTGGTTTTTAGAAACTGTTCTATGTATCTGTCTATATGTATGTGGAACAGCATAGCTCTAAAAACGAAAAACCGTAGAAAGTTCAAACTTGATATTCCGTTTAGGTATCACCATAGTATCCGACAGTAGGTTATCTGTCAAAATTTCTCAACCGGAAATATTACTTTAATAGTTAAATTTTTTTGTTGCGATTTTCTTAAAAATGGCTCGGACGATTTTCTTCAAACTTTGTATATAACAACTAAACATAAAAAGATCTACAACTTTTATTTAAACTAATTGTCTGGGAAAATTCATTTAAGGGCACTTTTTAGGGGAAGGGTGGGGTGGTTAGATTTTTCACTAAAGCGTTATCATAGTTGAATATACAATTCTACCATCCAAACAAAATTAATAAGAAATAAATAGATGGCCAAAATTCCGAGTTTCAAAAAAATTAGTAAACTGGAAGTTTTGGTACACATTAAATTTGGTACACAAACTTTATAAAATTTGCCAATTATAATTTTGAGTACTGGAGTAAGAGAAAGTTGTGTGAGTGTTTCACTCCAGTGTTTTTTTTTCTGGAAAAAAGAATTTTTTTCAGAATTCTGAGGAAATAGTGATGTTACTTTTCAATTTTTTGTTAGGTTTGTTTGATGTTATTGGCACAGCCTTCTGGACCTCGCAAAGTTTTAAGAAAATTTATCAATTTTATGATTATATTAATTACAGCAATTTGTTATGTTGTTATGGTTGGTTCTGCAGAGCTGGAAAGCAGAAGGCTATTATGGAAGATATCTCTGATAGCAATAGAATCTGAGTGTTTCACATCAGATTTTAAACGTTAGAGTTGATTGGAATTTTTAGGAATAACTGTTGGTAATTGTTTGGATAAATAAAAAAAAAAACAAATATTTAGAAAATTATAATAAATTAGAATTGCAGGACCTGTCCTAATAGCTATAATTGCACTTGATAACATTGTTTGCCATAGTAATCAATTCTAAAAACTTCAAAATATTATTTGATATATTTGACAATTAATAATTGCAGATGTCCTGCAAAATCGGTTGTTTGTATTATAATCTGATTTCTTTTTTACGTTTTATTTGAACACATTACTTATATTATATACGTCCTTGTAGTATGTTGAAACCCTAGTATCCCTTAAATAGTTGCAATAGCGACGAAATCGTCCGTGAAGTTTCCGCACTGTTAAACTTTTCAGCATATCCCCCTCCCGCCCGTTCCAGTTACACAGTGTTACACATTAGGCCCATCTCTATTCCATTGTAACCGACCAATTTCATTCGGTCGTTTTACAACGATGAACAATGTCGGCCCCAAATAGGGATAAAAGAGTAACAATTTTAACTAGGATACTGGTAGTCCTAAGTTGGTGGTGGTGGTGGAGGAGGGCTTTATTTCACAAACTGCACACACTAACGGTTAATTGTGTTCTTGTGCCACAGGAATGTAGTCATAAAAAAAAGTTTTTTTTTTTTTTTTTTAAAAAAAAAGGAAGGGGTAAAATATAAATGATGGATGGTCCCTACGCACATAGAGAGAGTGAGTGACGATGAAACTAGATGAAGGATGATGAGGTTACCAGGAATTACCCTACAACTACCGCCTACCATTTTTACTACCACTCTGCCAGCCATTGGGATGAAGCTTCACTTTCAAATCCCTAGGTACTGGCCCAGGTCAAAGGGTTGCTAAATAGGACATACCTCTCACCATAAACGCCTATCCTTTCATCCAGCCAGCTGTCTACAACACGGTTGTAAATTTAACGAGAAGCATTGGTCCGCTTTTTGCTATAAAAGACTTGCCTGAAAGAAATTCGTTCTTTTCTCTTCCGTTCCCTATTTATTTTTTCTTTTTTTTTTTTTTTTTCTACTTCCAGTTCTAAAAGATCCAATGACGTTTCACCATATTCCATACTTTTTTTCTTTTTTTGCTCATTCCTACTAATCTCTCTTTTTTTTCTCATTTTATCCGCAATTATACACTTTCCTTTTATCTTGTTATCTCATTTCTTTTTTCCATTTTAGATAGAAGTAAAAAGAATTCTTATTATACGAATAAAGATTTAAAAATTCGTCTAATTAAAGTAGCTGTACTGAAATTGTACAGAAAAATCATCTTAACATTGTCAAGGAAGGGTATGTTAATCTTTAAATTGCTAAATTTTGAAGGAGGAACACTTTTTTATAAATTTCAAAACGCTTTTTTTTTTGTTGAGGAGGTTGGTTCCGCAGAGCTGGAAAGCATCAGAGATATTTTCCGTGGTAGCCTGCTTCATTTTGTGGTCATCGACCGGTTACGGGCGTTCGCCCATCTTCAGGATGCGTTTTTCAGACAGTGTGACAACACAGACTTGCACAGAGCAAACTTAGTTTTGCTTTATATACCGCCGGAAAAGAAAAGTTGTTTATTTGATAAGAGAGTAGGAATGCCATTATTACATACTTCGAGTTCATGTTTTGCTCACACGATCGCAAGCCAATGTGGCAATTGAAGAAGAATTCTAAAAGAACCTTATTCTCACGTTAAGTATTATATTACTTTCTCTTACTCCTAGTAAAGGAAGTATTGTAATCGTTGTCAAATTTTCGATATCGAGAGTTTTCACCGGAAATATCCGTTTTGAGGTCCTCTGAGTCCAAAAAAGTGGTTTTTAGCAAATGGTCTGTGCATGCCTGTGTATGTATGTGAACAGCATAGCTCAAAAATGAAAAACCGTAGAAAGTTGAAACTTCATATTCCGTTTAGGTATCACCATGGGATCTGACAGTACGTTATCTGTCAAAATTCCTCAACCGGAAGTACCACTTTACAAGTAATTTTTTTTACGTTTTTGCGATTTTCTCAAAAATTGGCTCCGACGATTTTCTTTAAACTTGTTGTATCAACTACATATACAAAAAGCTACAACTTTTATTTAAAACATTTCACCGGGAAAATTCATTTAAGGGCACTTCCGGGGGTGGGGTGGGGTTAGGTTTTTATCCTATTCTGCCTTCTTAATAATGTTATTTACAATTAAATATGTTGTTGAAATTCCAAGTTTGAAATAAATCGGATAACCGAAAGTGCGATTATTTTAACACGTTACTAAATGATTTTTTTCACTTTTTCTCGATTTTTTCAAAAATGTCGCTCCGACGATTTTCTTGAAACTTCGTATATAAACTAAACATACAATAATCTACATCTTTTATTTAAAACATTTCTCTGGGAAAATTCATTTAAGGGCACTTTTAGCCGAGGGATGGGGTTACAGCTTCCTCTAAATTTCTATCATAGTTGATCATACAATTCCATCATCCAAACAAAATTAATTCGAAATAAATAGATGGCCAAAATTCCGAGTTTAAGAAAATTAGTAAACCGAAGGGCGCTTTACTGAACTGTTTTTTTTTTTCAATTTTGACGATTTCGTTAAATTTTGGTACACAAACTATAACATTGGTCAATTATAATTTTGAGAACAGGAGTAAAGAAAGTTGTGTGAGTGTTTCACACCAGATTTTTTTTTTGTTAGCAAAGGTTTCATATTTCATGTTTTATCTTCATTCTTTCCTTATTAATACAAAAAAATAAAATTCTAATTTATATAAAATATTAGATTGGATTCTGTGCTTCATTTTTTTTTTTAACTTTCTGTTTTACCTTCTGTTTCAATCTTACTAGGAACTCCGCGGACGATGATATAACCATGCAGAATGTATTTATTTATTTATTTTTTTTTTGTAAACCTTATTATCTTTTTTCGGTATCGTGTATAAATAAAACCAATCGTTATTATTATACATTTGTATAAAAGAATTTGTTGATGTATGTTACGAAGAAATTTGCTGAGGATCGGTCAAGAAAAAACATTTAATTATGCCAACGTTTTGACAGAGTTTCCTGTCTTTATCAAGTCGAGTTTTTAAACATACACATTTGTTACATCGCAGAAACATAAAAAAGAAAAGGAAAAGGACTTTTTCCTTTTTATGTTTCTGCGATATAACAAATGTATATGTTTAAAAATTCTTTCCCCACATCTTCACGACTTTCTATATATTAAAGCCTTGATAAAGACAGGAAACTCTGTCGAAACGTTGGCATAATTGAATGTTTTTTCTTGACCGATCCTCAGCAAATTTCTTCATAACATTATACTTTTGATGGGGAAAGAGACAACTACCAATCCATACAGATAGAAAAATGATTACTTTCCTGTCCAAATAGAAGTGGGCGCCAATAAAACTGAACCAATTCCGCATATAACATTTGTAATATTATGCCACAACTTCTGCATAAACATGTAAAGTCAGTTTTTTTTTTTAGTAAAGTTGTATTTCTGGTTGATGTATTTTGTCCGAAACCTTCATGTCAGTTGCGGTGGGTGATAATACTAAACGGAATACAAAGATTTATCGTTTACCGGATATTTTGCTTACATACAGACACACATACACACACACACACACACATTTACTAAAAATATTTTTTTTCATACTCAGGGCCCTTCAATGTAAAAACCCTATTTTGACACCATTGCAGTACAGTTTTTCGAGCAGTCGAAGATAATTGGTAAAAAAAAATTAAAACTGAACAGATAAAACTTTTTGGGGGGCAGCTCGCCATGGTAGTTTTATCAGTTTACAATTAGAAACTGAAATAAATATTGGTGAGTTACTAGTTCAATAAATATTTTAAAAAAAGAAGTTAAATCATGTTTAAATTAGCTTGAGTTTTTCTCCTGCTCTTTTGTTTTATCTGTTTAGTTGTAGATGTGAATTTAAGAGTTAAACGTTAAATGCATCAATAATGGATTACAGAGTAATGGCATTAGTTAGGCTATCTGACTTTCAACCTCAAAATTGGTTCATAAAATCTCTGTGCACAGTGTGTTTGGGGGTGTTTGTGTGTGTGTATGTGTATAGAATTGTTAGCATTAGTTTGGTAACAAGTTCGTCCAGGCATTACTAACTACTCTGTAGTTTACCGTCCGCTCCACTCACACGCATCCGCGCACACACACACACATACCACACCACATATATATATACTGTAAAGTGTGTAATAGTAGTGATGGCAGTTTGGTTAGTGGTACTAATCCTCAATTGAAATGTAACGCTAGTAAATTGCAGTCTGATAGCATGACTATCTAGCCTGGCTCCTCGCCCCGCCATAGCGTGTGAGTGTGGAGGTAGCAACTATAACTACTGCTATCACTACAACCAACGGCTCTACATCTCTTTTGACACTATCAGATAGAAATGTGTACGACGTCATCAACCCTTCCCCTTCCCACCAATAGGATAGATATACATACATACTTGGCACTTGTTTGTGTGTTTATATGAGAGATAGGAAATCTTCGGACCATACCAAAATCTAAACCACACTTTGTGTGTGTGTGTGTGTGTGTGATTCACGTGTAGTGTAGTGCACTAATGGATGACTCGTTAGCTTTAACCCATCAACTGGAATGTGAATTTGTAGAGTGATTCTCATACTCTAAACATTCTATAAACATTTCTGCCTCTTGCCCTTTAATTTCGTTCTTTTGATATTGTTGAATTGTGGATGATAAAATTTGAGTCGCTTTAAAATGTTTAATAAATTATTGTATTTTAATATCTGAATTGCTGATTAATTAATGTTTTATTTGATGATTTTTAAAAAGTGATTATTTATAATGCCTGGTCATTAAGAATAATAACAGAGCATTTTTTTAAATAAAGCTGCTTTCTCATTTAATTATTCTATTACTTACATGGCTTTGTCTTACTGCTGTTGATACAATTATATATATACAAGTCATATTTTCTTTAAAGTTCAATATCACTCATTTGTCCTGATATAAATATAAGGGATGTAGTGGGGGACAAGTACCTAGGTAGGTAGAAGAAGTGATTACATTGAACTCCAAGAGCGCGATTCATGGGGTAAGAGTCTTCAAATGTCGGGGGTTACAATTTACTCCGCGGCTCTACAGATCTGTGTGACCCTTGGCCTTCCGAACTATTTCTCTCCATTTCTCTCTGTCCCTTGCGACAGTCCTCCAGTCTTCAGCTCCCAACTTTGCGGCGTCCCTTCTGACTTCATCCTTCCAGCGGCTCCATGGTCTTCCTCTTCTTCTTTTTTTACCCACTATTGCCATATCTAACATTCTCCTTTGCGGCCTTTCTTCTTTCATTCTCTCGACATGCCCAGCCCATCGCAGTCTACCTGCTTTTATATAATTTATTATGTCTTTATTTTTCAGTATCTCTGCGATTTCTGCATTGCTTTTAACTTTCCATTTCCCTTCGACGTTTATAGCACCATATATTCGTCTTACAATTTTCCTCTCGAAAACCTTTAGTCTCTGGCAATCGGCCACTGACAAACACCAGGTTTCCGATCTATATGTAACTACAGGTCTGATGAGGTAGGTACAGTTGTATTTTAGTCTTTCTTGAGAGAATTTTGGATTTAAACAGTTTAAGGTTCGCAAAGTAGGCCCTGTTTCCGGCCATTATTCTGCTATTAATTTCATGGCTAATTTTATTCTCCTTATTGAGAGAGGAGCCCAGGTATGTAAAATTACTAACATTTTCAAATTTAAAGTTTAAAAGAGAGATAGTGAGTCTATCTCTCTTATCTGACAGTGACATATACTTAGTCTTGCTTTGATTGATGGTAAGTCCCATCCTGTCACCGTTATGTACTATTAACTGGAAGGCGTCTCTAAGAGCTGTCTCGTTTCTAGCCATAATGACCAAGTCATCCGCATAAGCGCAGGTTTGCCAGGTCCTATTTGCTAATGTTCCATCTTTTGCCGCCTCTTTCACAGCCGAGTGTAGTGCCAGATTGAACAATGTCGCAGACAATGCATCACCCTGTCTCACTCCAGGGACCACATCAAATGCCTCACCAATCCTGTTACTTATCATTACTTTGGATGTAGTGTTTTTTAATGTCATTGTTATTAGCCTGACAAGCTTTAAAGGGATACCATATTCCTTTAATCTATCAAGAAGTACTGCCCTGTTTATGCTGTCAAATGCCTGTTTGTAATCTATGAAAAGGAGATGCAAGTCCATCTCATATTCATGGAACAACTCCATCGTCTGCCTGATAATAAAGATTTGATCGGTTGTTCCTCTACCGTATCGAAAGCCACATTGGTATTCACCAAGTACTTTCTCGGTATATTCATTAACCTTTCTCAAAATGGTATTAGCTAGGAGTTTATAGATTATACCAAGTAGGGTAATGCCTCTGTAGTTGGAGCAATTGTCTCTACTACCTTTTTTAAATATTGGGATAAAACTCCTACATTCCATTCTTGAGGCATTTCCTCCGTTTCCCAGATATCACAAATAATATCATATATCAGGTCTTTCATTCCTGTACTGGCATTTTTTATCAGCAATGCTACTAACCCATCTTCCCCTGGTGCTTTACAATTTTTTAGGGCTCTTATCCCTTCTTCTATCTCAACTTTAGTAGGTTTTTTCACTGTAGGTTCAGGCAATTGGTCTTTATTATTCGTAGTGATCATCCTGCTAATATTCTTGGTGATATCATTTACATTTGTATTAGATACATTTGCATTTACTTCATTCTATTTAGTTCGGTTTTCGGAACAATTAGTTTTTTACGAAGCGGGTTGTCAGCCCAGCGTTCAACCCCCAACCTGGAGGGCCGGGTCATTTGCTTTCAGGGTTTCCTTCCCCTAGATCAACTGCTTTCACTACAGCTAGAGAGTATGATCTACCCTTGGTTTGAATTCGGAGTTATCCGTCTCCTATCCTTTGAAGATCCAACCCCTATCCATGCAAGGAAGCATGGGGTAGTGCTTTTTCAATGGCGGCACTTGCTCGCCATGTCACAGTCACGTCCTTGGGTACATGTGGTATTTGTTGGTAGAGCTCTCACCACAGAGCACTCCCCCACACCCTGTTGTGACTGCCGCCTCGGTCCGGGACTGCTTATTCGAGTAAACTCTTATTCGCAGCTACCCACCATATCTGATGGGCTTTCACCATCCGCCACCTGTGACCCGCCCAGTAGCTGAGGCTCGCCCTGGGGGGTTACAATTACTTTTAAAAATAAGGTCGCTGAAGACACGAAAGTAGGATTTGTGTCGGAAACGGTTGCCTGTGGTCCCTTAAAAAGATGATAGTCCGAAGTGGAAAACTGTTCAGTTAGGCGAAAGTCACCATTTATAAAACAATTCTCAGACTTGTCCTGATACTCAGACGTGGAGTTTGACAAAATCAAAGGAATAAAGGTTAAGATGCTAGGAAAGGAAAACTCAACCAGTGAGAGAAAACGGAGTGTTCAGTTCAAGGAAACATATGAATCGGAACGAGTTTAAGGAATGCTCGTATCCGTAATAAAGTTTGGAAGGTTATGATGGCTGGGTGACCTGCACCGAATGGAGGAAAGAAGAGCCCCCCCGCCTTATAGCCTTTGGCCGGTATCCCGGAGGTAGAAGACCGAGAGGGAGATTGCAGGATGCGGAAGCAGATCTCAAAAAGTTAAACGTCGAGCAGTGGAGAATGAAAGCTACTGACAGAGATGTCAGAGAACTTACTGACGGAGGCTAAGGTCCTTCATGGGCTATGGCACTATGGGAAGAAGAAGAAGAGTATTGAACTTTACACAACATTCAAAATTTAACGTCGCAGAACGCCGAATAACAATTTCTTCAAAAATATTTTACAAATCAAAGTTTACTATAGTATTCCAAGTTTAAAGAAATTCATTATAGTCGTTTTCGAGAAAGTTCCAAAAAACTCAAAAACCTATTCTATATCTTCGCACGTTTTCAAATCTGGAAAATTAGCAATGCTTTTAATGTATTTAATATTATATTGGTGGCAGAATCATATATTGTACTGATGTGGTACTTTAAAAGAAAGGTAAACCAAATTTTTCCCCAGGACATACTAAAAAATTAATTCATATAGCTTTAAGTACAGCAGGTGCTGTTTCTCAAAGCCCCTGGAAACCCTATCTGATGTATATTCGGAAACCCCTATTGATATTCTCTTGATGCATGAAGAGCATTACCATTGCAGATTCCATAAATGAACACAGTATTAATATATTCAGTTTAACTGTAGCATTCCATTTTCCTCTAAATTCTCCACCAAATCATTGTTTTTAGAAGATTAACAAAAAGTATTTGATTTTCAAATAACAATTGCTAACGAATTTGTTTTGTTTTTCATTGGTAATTAGATATATTTATATATTTTTTTCTAAATAAAATTTAATAACAAACTAGTTTACTAACAAGATCCTAAAGTTTATTCGTCATAAATCTGAAAATCGAAATCCAAAATTCAGTCAAGGTTTCGAATAACATCAATCAACTAAGGAAGTTCAAGTTTACTGAATAATTTTTTTCTACATTTGTTCGTGATTTTGTTAAAAATGAACAGACAAAAGATAAACCTATCTAGAACAATTATTACTATGTATTCATTAATATTCTATTGCATTATATATATATATATATGTGTTCATTTTGCCTGTTGGCTAATAAGTTAAATTATATTCATTTGTATTGAGATACAATTCAGTCTTAATGCTATTACATTCAGTGCTAACTTATTAGCATGTGTTAGCAAAGCTCCCCTATCTGTACTGTGCTTACTATTGCTGTCGTAAATCTAATACTGTGCCTTATTAATGTATGTCAGCATGCTTACCATGTTGACCCCATGAATTTATGCTCTCTCTCGCTCTCTCTCTCACTCTCTCTCTCAGGTAGATGGATTTTTAATGAGTTGTGTAGATATACTAGTTTCAAGTTTTAGAGAAGTCAAATATCATAGATAAATTATTTTTC
Source organism: Triatoma infestans (assembly GCA_011037195.1). Lineage (NCBI taxonomy): Eukaryota > Metazoa > Arthropoda > Insecta > Hemiptera > Reduviidae > Triatoma > Triatoma infestans. The sequence continues at coordinate 99,403 of JAAEAF010003852.1, forward strand.
CTTTGTGTTACCCATAAATTTCATCACAATTACGATCAAAATGGTTTAATGATTCCTTCGAAGCTCTTAATGTATATATACAATACATAAATAATATCCTTTTGCTTATTTTTAACCTAATGGTTTGACAACTTTTCTGATGAATACCTTACCCTCTTCAATGTGAAATGTAATTGGTGATGTTGTGTTGTTGTATAGTGGTAGCTTGTGGCGTGAGCGGTTTAGTAAAGGGGCTTGTAAGTATATATGTTTAAGAGAGAAGAGAAGTAATAAGAAATAATTAAGAAAACACTGGTAGATAAAGTAAATATATTATCTTTAAAGATATTTAAATATTTTATAATATCACAACTATTATGCTTAATAGGTCAATTTTTAATCTAGACTAAATGTTAATCTCTATCACTGGCATGAGTTTAAGAGAGCGATTCCTGAAGAAAGTGTTCTGGTTTTGAAAGCAGAATGCAGACTGTCTTGAAGGAATGGCCCTCTCTAACGGGCCCTTCTCTTACAAAACAGTTGGCCAAATGGCATTGTTATTTTCCTAACTGATTCCTGTGCTTTTGTCTCTCTAACAGCAATGACCTTCCTTAAATTATAGTATCTGACTCTAAAATACATTATTTTTGCCAAAATTATTTCATTTAAAATCAAAACTATTTATTTTTGCATTTCTTCTTCCACTACAAATGGACAGGATTTTCTTACAATTACCGAACATGTCTTAATTCTTTTTATATAGTTTTAACAGTTGTTCAGTTGTAGAGGAAAAATGATATTTAAAGTGAGTGTCATTTCAACAACTCTCGTTCAATTGTCCAAGTATCTTTGCTTTTTATTCTAGTTTTTCCTACATCTTGGCGAGAACTAGAGCCAGCTTCTATGGGAAGATTGGCTGTGCAAGTTGAAGCTCAATCACCCACCAATAGTGCTTGGTTAAAGTGTCCTTGGATGGTACAGTTTGCTGCGTATTGGAACTATTGAATCCAGCTTTTGTGTGGCGAATTTTTACTGGCTTGATTCCATTATACGCACTTCCGCTGAATTGCGCTGAGTTGCTCTGTTAATAGTGCATTAGTTTAGTATCTACCTTCGATTCTACGTTTCCGAATTATTTTGTTCATAGATACATTCTGATCGTTCGCTAATAATATTTTTTTCATATTCAACGTATCTTTAGTTCGAATTATAAATATAAAAAATTACTATTCTGATAAAAAAAAAACATTCAAGTTTACTTTTTAGTCGTAATTTTATATTAATGTTTGATGCATTTTATCTTTTAACTACATAAATTACAACATAAATTATTTATATTGTCATAATGATCAACATTTTTACCCACCATTCCCCCATCTTAACTAGTTTCACTATCTTTGACATCACGAAAACTCCTAATGGAGTAACTTTATAATATAATAAAACAAGGGAATGAAAATTTTGAAAGAGAATGTATCGCGCAGGTTAAAGTTCACATCGTGCTATAGAATACTTGTATCTAATAATAATAATAATAATGATATTACTACTACCTAGTTTCGTCTTTAAACAGGTTATTTTTAATATATGCAATTTCACTTTTTATAAATGTTCTTTATTGCTTTTTCAATAAAGTTCAAGGTCTTATTTCAAACACTGCTAATGTGTGCTATTCCACTTTACTAGTTTGCAGGTTAAAGTTGCATATTTGACAGTTATTGATAGTTTTTTTTCTTTAACAGTTTAATATTTTTTTTATTTAGCAAAGATTTGCAAGGGACAAAACCAGTTTGCACACAGTTTTCGTTAGGTGTTTTGTATGATCATACTGGGTTTGTAGGAAGGGTTTTTTTTTCTTTATATCTGATTAAGACACGTGTTGTTTCAATTTTTAAAAGGCACTGTATTTTTGGTTTATCAAAAATCAATGAGTGGAAATGTGAAGCTTAGGATCACGCCTTGGTCCAAATTTACATGGTATTTATTAGATGATTATACTATACATATCAGGGTAGGTTGTTATATGCGGTTGTGGTGTGTTGTCGTCGCATTGAGATAAGATTCGCTAGACTGCTGCTTGATTGAGGATATTCAACACTTGGCTAGTCTGGCGGTGACTGGTGCGATGCGGGCCAAGCCAACAGCTGCAATGGAGATTTTTTTGGGAATTCCACCGCTCTTTGTAGAGGTGAAAACTGTGCCAATGAAATTGGGTACGGAATACCCGCTTCATCTGAATGGCATGGAGTGTCCCAACCCTGCCAGTAGGGTGTTGTAAAACCGTAGGCTTTGGACAGGCTTGCCAAAGGGATCGTGAATCAGCCCGACAGAGCTTGCTCTGTTTCACGAGTTGAGGAAGGTTTCGTGTGGTAGAGGATTTGTAATGATAATAGCAGAGCTCCAAGTTTCTCTGTTAGGTGGGCGGGGGATGGTTGGTTTGCCCTTGGGAATAGTTTCGCCATCTCCCAATCTCTCACAAGCTACATGTGCCAATGAAAGCCTGTTGTAGAATTAAACAGGCAGATTTTTGGCAGGGTGGGCAGGATATGGTCATTCCACCATTCATCGCGAGATGCTTTTGAAGTTCCTGTTACAGGTTTTCCTTCTGATAGAATGTTAAAGACTTTTGTTTTCGAACATTCTTACAGTGTCAAGTTACCTTCTAGGGGAGAGTGGTCAAGATTGGGTCCGGCTGGTGTGATATCTGATAATTAATTCCGGTGTTGCACGGACGGTTCCAGAATGGATAGTAGGTCTGGAGCTGCGCTCTATTTTGAGATCGGAGATCATTTGGCAGTATCTCTTGGGATCTGCCAGACTGAGGTTTATGCTATTCTTTGTTGTATCTTAGATGAGAGGGTACGTAACACTAACTTAAAAGGTGTTTGTATCTGTTCGGACAGCCAAGCTGCGTTAAAGGTGCTTAATTCATGTGTCTTCACTTCCAGGTTGGTGTTAGAATGTTCTAAAAGACTGGAAGAGCTTTCTTCTCTGAAGGATGTGCTTCTAGTCTGGTACCAGGCCATATGGGAATTTCTGGGAATGCGGAGTGGATAGGTTTGCCAAATTAGGCGCCTCTCTCTCCCTTTCATTGGTTCCGAGCATGCTGTTGGCGTGTCTTCTGGCACATGTCTGTGAGGCTTCACAGCATTCAGCTTAGTTGGTTTTCGGCAGTCCAAAATGCTCTCGGGGGTCCGGACAAGGTCATCAGTGAGACGTTGCTGTGTTTTTCACGGAGCTCTCTCAGGCATCTGGTTGGATCCCTTACTAGTACATTGTGAACATTGTGGTTTAAGGAGACATCTCTATATAATGGGGCTCAAGCGGGACCCATTTTGTAGATTCTGTGAGACAAAGGAGGAAACACCCTTCCATCTTATGACTGATTGCCTTGGTTGTGAGAAAATTAGGTTCATGACCTAATTCGGAATAGGATGTCTGTGGAAGCGCTTAGGCTATTTCCCCTTAAGATTATTGTCCGATTTATTCGGACTGCAGTGAATCTTAGATGGATTAGATCCGGGTCCTGGATATTTGTTCTAGACCCGGTTTGTTGTTGTTTTTCTTGGGATAGCTATATGGACCAAAAGGGGGCTTTGGATAGCGTAGGGTTTAGTCCCACCCCACAGACAAATAATAATACAATACATATCATGGACACTAATTAAACTAATTATTTAATTTTCATTTATTACTTTGTCAAATGTAAACACATTACGGAAAAACTAATAAATTAAACAATAGAAAGATTAATTAAAAAAAAAAAAATCAATTAAATTATTTAAAATCTGCTATATGCCGATAAATAAAAATTAAAGATGACCGCAGAATGAATCAGTCTATTATGGAAAAAATCATGATTATATAATTTCTTGTGGTTGGTTCTGCAGAGCTGGAAAGCATCTGAGATATTTTCCGTGATAGCCTGTTTTTTTTTGGCTTTTTTTGGTGGTCATCGACCGGTTTCGGGCGTCCGCCCATCGTCAGTATGCGTTTGTCAAAACAGTGTGATAATGTAGACTTGCATAGAGCAAATTCAGTGTATCAACTGTCGATGACCACAAAAAACAGCAGGCTATCACGGAAAATATATCTGATATAATATTTTTATTTAATAAATTTAAACTTAATACAACCTACTGAACACAAATATTTACTAAATTGAAATATAAAAGCTTAATTAAAGTAAGCGTATAGATAAGTGGAAACAAAAGCTGGAGTGTAGATCCCAAATATATTGTAACTGCTGTTTGTCTGCCTGTTTGTATGTGTAGATATGTATGGAGCATGGTATATATTTATATCATGTAGAAATTCAGGTTTTCCTCAAGAGGGAGGAAACCGTTTTACTATTCACCACGTTTACATACATATATGTAATAGCAGACTGTGGGGTTGGGTTTTGTGTAAATCTTTCTAGTAATATTTACATTTGATTGTAGAAAATGTGGAAGGATTTTCCCTTCAGCCTTTCCCCGTTTTACCAAAAAAGGGATGGTACTAAATCTCTGCTTTTCGTAATTGTTTGTATATAGGTATATACATGTATTGTGTATGTGTGTATAACATGGATGTTCTCTCCTTACTCCCGCCAGTAAATTCTAGTAGGATTCCTCTATAATTCACTATTCTGAAGGTCTGCTTATTCCATCCTTTTTCCTATTTAGTTAAAGCAGTAGCCCCCCTCCGTCTGTGTGAACACGTTAATAACAGTTTATTTACAAATAAAAAATAAATAAATAAATCAAATCAAATCTTCTTTATTTACTTTATTTATATAAAAAAATTCGTTCTAAATTTAAGATAGATAAAATATAACCAAAAAAAAGTCTGATGTGAAACACTCACACGACTTTCTCTTACTCCAGTTAATATATGTAGTTATAAAAAAAAATTTAAACGTGGATATCTTTATCAGAGACATTTTCCGTGGTAGCCTGCTTCATTTTGTGGTCATCGACCGGTTTCGGGCGTTCGCCCCCATCCTTAGGATGCGTTTTTCAGATAGTGTGACAACACAGACTTGCACAACAGCAAATTCAGTTTACACACTCAGTGTTGTCACACTGTCTGAAAAAAACGCATCCTGAAGATGGGCGAACGCTTGAAACCGGTCGATGACCACAAAATGAAGCAGGCTACCACGGAAAATGTCTCTGATGCTTTCCAGCTCAGCGGAACCAACCACCACAACTACAACTAGATATCTTTACGTAGCTCTAATATAAATACAGAAGTGTAGTGGGTACATGTACCTTCTCAGGACAGATAATATTGCGATTAATTGAAATTAATGTGTTTATATTGAAATCCAAAAGATAGTGCCAATAATATTGAACAATTCTATCCTTCACATTACTGCAAACAGTGTAGTTACTTAAGAACTTGCAGTTGTAAGGGATCAAAATCTCTTACAAGTACTGAATCAATGAGCACATAGTCAGGAAATCAAATGTAACGCGTTTCAAAGGTCATACAAAACAAAGAAATGCAATATAATTTACCGGACAAAGTTCAGAAATACTTGCAAAATCTTGCAATATGCAAAACTTTTTTTGACCAGTGTAGATTAGAATGTTTTAAGGGGATAGTGCATTGCGGCCTGAAAGATCTATTGCAATCAGCTTTCTCAGTGCACTGCCGGTCTCCGAGCCAGTGTTCTGTTAGCTACAGACAACACTGCCAATCACCAGGCAGTGAACTGCAGTGATCTAAGTGCAGCACTGCTAAATTAAGAGTGCAGCGCACTACCACCACTCAGCTTATCCCTTTATTATTTATATTGTGCTTAAATTTCAAGATATTTTTAATTTTTAATTCACTAATTATTTAATTTATTAATAACAGATATTTATTAATGACATTTATGAAAATAATAATGTTTGCCTTTTTGGCATAATAAATAATCATTGGTTTTCCATGCTCTTAATTTTATTTTTATTTTTACTGCGGTGCCATTGGGGACGCGGCTCCTCTTTTAGTGCTTTGTCATGTCCGTATTTATACAGTATACCATAGTCTATTTAGACATTAACGACTATTAAATTTGTTACTTCATTCGCTGCCATCCTCCGCTGTTTCCTTTAGTTCACTATCATTTTTTTGTTTTTTTGTTTTTAAGGCACATAACTGCTACGGGTCATTATGCCTTAAACTTTATTACGTGCATCACTGTTATTATTGTTCGCTATATAGTTTTATCAATAAATGTTGATCAGTGTTCGTCTGTCCTAAAAATTTCTATTTTAATTTTACTTATTATTAATTTACTTATTAATATTTATTTATTTATATATTTATTTACTTATAAATTAAATAAATAGTCGTATAAAGTTATGATGAATGGGCAAATCAAGGTCATTTTACTGTTTAATTATTAATACCATTTTCCAATTACTCACGTCAATTTGGTTTCATTTTCAAATCAAATTATTTACAGTTTACATTCTCAGTACCAACTCTCTCACTTCAGATACACATCAGAGATCACGAAAAAACCCATTTAAAATCATTTTCAGATACCTGTGTTTTATTAATAGGTAATAATTAGATATTTTATAACATTAAACGTCATTCAACTGCACGAACGTTGTGCCTATTTCTCTTCCATCCATATTATCGCAAAAAGACATTGAACCAATTTTTACTCTCTTTTACTTTCTCGGAGTAAGAGCAAGTATTGCGATCGTATCAAATTTTCGAAATTGTGTTTTCACCAGAAATATAAGTTTCGAAGTCCTCTGAGTACGACACAAATGTTTTAGGATTACGATCTGTGTGTGTTGAGCTCCCAGTGTGTGCGTGAGAGAGTAAGAGAGAGAGAGAGAGACAAAATATCTCAAAACGAAAAATGCCAGGAAACTCAAACTTGTTATAGAAATTAAACTTAAATTTAAGTACTACCATGTAATGGCAAGAGAGAGAATTAAGAGAGAGAAGACAGGCCCTCTCTGGTACTTAAGCAGGCTAGAGTGGGAGAACCTGTATATAAGCCAGTGAGAATCTACCTAACATATATATCTATATTTCTATCTACCAGATTCAACGATACATCGCATCGTGTCATATCTCTACTCTCACCTTTTATTCTATAAAATCAATAAAATGCACAAGCCCAGTGCAGTTTGTGTAAACTTATAGCTATATTATAACAGTGTCTTCATATCTCGCCTAATTAATCAAACCTAATTTCTTTCCTCATCAACTCCATTATATACCACACATATACATACACACACAAACAGAAACCCCCAAGTTTCAAGGAAAATCCGTTTATCGGAATTGCAAGCCAGCGAATGATTTTTATTCAATTATTTTCTCGAAAACGGCTCCCAACAGTTTTCATTAGTTTTCATGGCCACACATAAATTTACCAAACACGTGTTAAAAGCCCAATATAAGTGATTTGCTTTTGAAACATAATAAAAACTATTCATTTTTTTTTTATGTTAATGAAAATGGAGTATTTACGATAATATTCAACGCAGAAAGTTTCATGGTGCAAGCCTGATGAGCCAGCGCTCAAACAACATCGAAAACTGATAATCACCGAAAGAAGGTGATATTCAATTTGGTAGAAAATTGATGATCAATTTGGTGGAATTATAGGAGAATTTTTTTTTTTTTTTGAACTAAAGTAAATAAAACAATCAATTCCAAATGTGTCAGCAACTAACCAAACTGAATGACGTTTTGCAACATTAAGGCCCAGAATTAATGAATCGTAAAGATATTGTGCTACATAATGATAATGCTCGAACATAAACATCTTTGAGCACCCACCGAAAATTGTTGGAGATTGGTTGGGTACCATTAGACTTTCAATTATTTCATTCATTACAGAACTTCTTGTCAGGTAAAACCTTCGCTTTAGATGATAGCACTTGGAAAGATTTTTGTTTTTAAGGAAAAAGATCCGAAGTTTTTACGAAATTGGAATCGTGGAAATTGCTTGAACAAAAAGGAGAATACAATTATTTTATTGCATAAAATAATCATTTTTTTATTTCTTCGTAAAAAACCGAAATTTCCGGACAGCCAAATACTTAATGATTATATTATTGTAAACATTACACTAAATATTCAAATTGCCAAGAAAAAAAAAACAATAAAAACGTAATCATTCACGTCCTAAAATATAATGGGCATTAATAAAGCACTTACTGTATAAATATGAGATTGATTATAATTCTGTTGATAGTTGGGAATAGTTTATTTACTGCAATCAGAAATAGTTTAACTGATTTATGTAAAACGAAGTATATTAATTCAGCTGCTAGGAACCCTATCAATTATAGTTAATTATATTATGTGAAAACAATTAAATTATAATACAATTTACATAAATTATAATACTTGAATGAATCAATGAATCCAATTATTGTTTTGTTTTTTATTTATGTTTTCAGATTAGAAATATAAATTGAAAGTCCAATAGTTTCAGCATTTTGCACCCTCTTTATAGTAATGTGAAGGAAGATTTAGACAGTCTCTTTGTTAGAATTTTTTCTAGTAACATGTCCCCTGTATTTCATGTTAAGAATTAAATTGTTTGGCAAGGCAATAGTAACTAAGGAAGGAATATTTAAATATTTTAATGGAGTACGTACAAACCCAATTAATTAATTACTGTAAAGAAGCCTATAGTTTTCTACTTTTAGCTAATGTGGCCCTAATAATACTCGTAATAATTAAACGGCTTCATTACAAGCTGCTACCATATATAATGTATATGAACTATTTTTATACTCTCCCCGCTGACCTTTCAATTGGATCATGCGAATTATCTCTCTGTATGACAATATGATTCTATCTGAACGTATAATAAGAAATGGCATGTTATTCTGAATTCATCCAGGGAATAAGAATTAATATTTCAAAAATTCCTTCCTTTGATTAACGTAAACCACAATTTTTCGCAGCACCATATTGCTTGATAGCTAATTAATGTATTCTAAAATTCTTTTTTAAAAATATTCCTTTTATTACTTTATCTGAATTATTAATTATTATTTCTTCTCATGTTTCTTTAAAATATTACTTAGGGCATTCCTATTTAATTAAAAATTCATTTGTAAGTAGTAAATACGCCTAATTTCATTTAGTAAATCTTGCATACTTTGTTGATGACAAAACAAAATAATTGTCAAATCCTAAGTACCATCTTCGAATTTATCTTAATTAAGTCACAGATAATCTCAAACAACTTTTGATTAAAAAAAAAAAAAAAACTCTTTTGATTGTCAGGGCTTATTGGCATAGAAAAGGTAATTGAGATGACCGACAAGTTGGCAAGATGGTCTAGTTCCCTGTCTCATAGGGCTGGAACATTTTTGTGGAATAAGCAATCAGTCTTTCCAAGAATATCTTAGAAATCAGGGGGAAGTCAAGAGAGCCTTCCTGGAGAAGCTTCCACCACTATGGCTGGCTAAGACTTACCGACCTGGTAAGATCTGAGGTATGCTGATAGTTTTCCTAAAGGGGACCCGCAAAAACGGTTGAGACACCATGGGTGAATACGGTGGGACTCTAAAGCACCTGCTGATGGATTGCTGAAACTGAAACTGTTGTCCAGTTAAGATTTAGAAGCCTTTGTACATACCTGACATTAAAGAAAGAGATATCCTCCCTAGAGCCTGCTCAAATATTGAAATTTCCTAAATAAATAGACTTGGATAGAGTCTTAGTTTGAGCCATCGCCAGTAAGGAGGGGGATCAGTAGATCTTTCGAGGTCGAAGTGCACTGTAGCCCAGGTAAAAAAAAAATTGCCGCGAAGCTAGAGTTGTGTTATTGCAGAATTTTATACGATTTTTATGTATGTTATCTGATTTAGTTCTAAGGCTTCCTGCTTGCAGGACATTGACCGGCCAACTTTAAAGGGTATGATCATTTAATACTCTCAATGTGCGTTGCGCTTATTTTGCTGCAGTAAATAACAAAGATTTTTTTCAATTGATATTGAACATACAAATAGTTAGATAAAAATATAACTGTTAAAATACAAAACAAGTTAAGTCTTTTTTAATATTAATGCAGACTGACAATTATGTGTCGCAACTAAAACCTTTTCTCTCATAAACATGTCGCTCATCTTATTTGAGCAACTATTTTCTGAAAGAGAACATCAAACTGAGTTTCAATTATTTATAAATGATACTCGGCAACTGTAAGAATCTTGAAGCAATATTTTCAATAGTTATGCCGATGCTACACACCTGTCCTAGCTTGTCATATCCATGATTTTAGAACCACCATCGGACAACTTCAAGTTTTTTTTCACATTTGTTATTTAGCTTGGCAATTATATTCCAAGGGAAAAACTTATTAACTGAATCTTGACAGATCTATTACCAGCTTTTGAGAACATATAAAATAAGTTATGGGAACATGTGCATTCATTAAAAATAAAACTTATCTTCATTTATTTCAGATGAACTAAATTTAATAAATTATCTTCTTCTATGCTAACCATGCTTTGTCGGTATTGACAGAGGGCTTCCATACAAGGCCGCTCAGTTATACAAGTATAATCCCTACCACCATTGTTATGTTCAGCATTGGAATTTTTATAGAAAAAGTTGTTAAATTAAATTCTACTAATTCTAAGAGAGAGTCATGTGAGTGGTACTCACGTGAATTTTATTAATTTTTATTATTGAATCGTTATTAAATTTGATTTATTCTTTAGGTTTTTTCCCCTCAAGCATTCATTTTTATTAATTTTGATCTCCTTTGTATTGTCCTGCCTGCCCCCCTTCTTTGTAGTTTTTTCTTTTGAACTTTTTTCATATAATGGGGCCCAGTGCACAGACAGTTATGATGCAGCAGTAATATCATGGAGTGTGTCCTTCCAGTGTTACTAAGACTATCAAATCCCTTTTGTGATTGTCCCTTACAATTTCTATCCTTACATTTCTATTGTACGAGGGGATCTTTAAATATTTTTCCCATAATAACTGAGGCTGTTCTATATAGACTTGTTTTAATAGTAATTTAGTTGATTTTTTTTTCTTCCTTAGAAGGGATAAATTCTCAAACTCTGCATTAAAATAAAAAAATAAAAAAAAGACTAGATAACTACCGCATAAAATAAAGTCATTCCCATCCAATTTCGTACGTGATTGTATTATCAATTTTATCTTTATTTTTCCCAAATCTAACGTTTATTTTTATTTCCCTTTGTGTTTTTTCTTCCTTTTTCAGAAGAGTGAGTGCCGCCAAAATTGGTTTAATATTCTTGAAAAGGTTCCTATGGATGTCATTAAGAATTATTTCTTAAAAACGTAATATTTGTCAAAACCATGATAAAAGAAAATAATCAATGAAACATTTATAAACGGAAGAATTATCATGATTTTTTTTTTACTTTCTCTTACTGCCTAGTAAGAGGAAGTATTGTAATCTTGTCAAATTTTCGATATCGAGTTTTCACCGGAAATGTCCGTTTTGAAGTCCGCTGAGTCCAAAAAGTGGTTTTTAGAAAATGGTCTGTGTGTATGTGAACAGCATAGCTCAAAAACGAAAAACCGTAGTAAGTTGAAACTTGATATTCCGTTTAGGCATCATCATGGCATCTTACGGTGGCTCATCTGTCAAAATTCCTCAACCGGAAGTACCACTTTACTTGTTGGTTTTTTTTTACTTTTTTAGGTTTTTCTCAAACATGGCTCCGGTGATTTTCTTCAAACTAGATATATCAACTAAGCATACAAAGATCTACCACTTTTATTTGTAATGTTTCTCTGGGAAAATTCATTTAAGGGCACTTTTAGGGGATGGATGGGGGTTAGGTTTTCATCTAAAGTGCTATTTCAGTTTATTAAACATTCTATCATCTAAATAATGTTAATTAGAATTAAATACGTTGTTGAAATTCCGAGTTTGATAAAAATCGGATAACCGGAAGTGCGTTTACATTAACACTTTACCAAATGTTTTTTTTTTTTTCTTTTTTTCGCGATTTTCTCAAAAATGGCTTCTACAATTTTCTTGAAACTTCCTATAAACTAAACATACACAAGAGCTACAACTTTTATTTGTAACATTTCTCTGGGAAAATTCATTTAAGTGCACTTTGGGGGATGGATGGGGTTATGTTTTTCTCTAAAGTGCTATCATAGTTGATTATACAATTCTATCATCCAAACAAAATTAATTAGAAATAAATAGATGGCCAAAATTCCGAGTTTCAAGAAAATTAGTAAACCGGAAGTGCGCTTTTACTGAACAGTTTTTTCAGTTTTCGACGAATTTCATTAAATTTGGTACACAAACTATAAAATTTGTCAATTAAATTTTGAGAACTGGAGTAAGAGAAAGTTGTGTGAGTGTTTCACACCAGATTTTTTTATTCTGTATAGTAGCTTAATTTTAGTTTGACTCTCTTACCGCGGCTCTGATCGTTTCGAATTTTTCGAAATTGAGTTGTCACCAGAAAAATATGTTTTGACACCTTTGGATATGAGAAAACATGCTTTTAGGCTATATGCTATATATTTGTAAGTGTTTTTCTTTATATGTCTGTCTGAATTTTCCGGAGGTACTACTTTACACAGTGTTTTTTATTGATTTGCTCTAAACTTCTAATGATAATTGCATAGCTAAATAAGCCTAACGTTTTTCCCGCAAAATTTGATTTCCAATATTTTCTGGTGGAGCTGTAAATTAGGGTTAAATTTTATATTTCTGTTTGAAAACTTTGCTAGGACCTTAAGTCGCTATCAAGTAAACAATTATAATTTTCAACACCTTTTTTATATAAAGTAATGTAACTCCAATTAATTTAGTTAACATTGCAAGTTTAATGAAAATTTGCCAGAACTATAATAATTACAGTCTCGGGGTATTTTATACCAGATTTACACTTTTCAATGAACTTCTGCCTTTTTCATATTAAATAAAATATCACCTTAAAATGATATTTTAATTTGATAATTTTTTTCATAAAATGATAAGAAGCTTGATAAGAATCTATATATATAAAAATGAACCTTATTAACAGCCAGATGTAATTATATTTTTATAATTTATAATTTTACATTGTTATTTTTTTTACCCAACGTTTCAACACTTTACTTGTTCTTTTCAAGGGTTACAAACTGAATCTTAGTGATTCTTTATTTTTTTTATTATTTTTATACATATGCTGTTATCCCAGTTACAGATGAGTCTAAGTATTTTTTTAACGTCAGTTTTTTTAAATTTATTTTTATATTTATGTCAACGTTACTGCTTTGTAACACTTTGTTACTTGTTCAAATTTGTTAAAACTGATTCCTGATGTCTGGTTTTTACTTATATTTTTCAGTATAATTATGAGTCCACGTGCTTATATGTAATTTCATTCCTGATATGTGTATAGTGTTAGATTTTCAAAATTTGTGGAATCAGATATTGCGTGTCACCTCTCTTATACAACCATTTTTGGTGGACATCAGGTATCAGTTTTAACAAATTTGAACAAGTAACAAATTGTTACAAAGCAGTAATGTTGACATAAAAATAAATTTTAAAAAATTGACGTTAAAAAAATACTTAGACTCACCTGTAACTGGGATAACAGCATCTATATAAAAATAATGAAAAAATAAAGAATCAATAAGATTCAGTTTGTAACCCTTGAAAAGAACACGTAAAGTGTTGAAACGTTGGGTAAAAAAAAATAACAATGTAAAATTATAAATTATAAAAATATAATTACATCTGGCTGTTAATAAGGTTCATAATTTAACACAGTCTAATAAAAATGAATGTCCGTTGTATGTAATGGCAAATCTCGAAAAATAATGACTCAAATGTTGTCAAATTTATATATGTTGTTGAGGCTGAGGTATAGATTGCTTTTAGTACACAAAATTTTCGATAGGTGGCGCTTTTCAGAAGATACAAAAAATCGGTTTCTCACATATATTTCCAATACTGTTCGTATGTATAAAGTTTTTATTGGCATTTCAGTTTCTAATATTCCACGTACGTGTTTAGTTCTCAACTACACACTCCATCGAACATTACAAGGCGAGAGAATCTGCTCAGCCTTCTAGTAGTTAACTTATTTTATTATCTGGTGATTTCCGTCAAACATTACCAGTAATTCCACGTTCAACACCTGCTGACGAACTCAAGGCATGCCTAAAAGCATCTCATTTATGGGCACATGTCATCAAACTAAGTTTAACTAATACGCGTGTACATCTACAAAATGATACTTCAGCAGCGCGTTTCGCTCAACGCTTTAGATTTTGGGGACGGAAAAATTACCAGTCGTGACACCACAATCGTATTACATTGCCAATCAATTTCTATAATTCGATTGACACTAAAGAGAATTTTTAATTCAGAATATTTTTTCATTTATTAAACAAAATTACAGAAATCATCAGTGGTTAGCAGAACGTGCAATATTGGACTGCCAAAAATGTTGAAGTAAATGACATCAACATTAAAATTCAAAATATAATGCCTGGCGAAAGATTTCAGTTCAAATCAATAGATACTGTTATGAATCAGGATGAATCAGTTAGTAATCCCATTGAATTTTAAACTTGCTTGATTTGCCAGGTTTGCCACCTCACATTCTGCATTTGAAAGTTGGTTCTCCTATTATCCTTCCGTGAAACATCGACCCACCACGTCTCTGCAATGGAACTAGACTTGCTGTGAAAAAATATATGCCGTGAAATAATGTTTTGGAAGCAACCATTTTGATTGGCAAATTCAAAGGTAAAAACGTTCAACTGACCAGCTTCCGCATGATACCTACAGAAACACCTTTTGAGTTTAAGCGATTGCACTTTCCGATAAGGCTCGGTATTGCCATGACCATCAACAAAGCATAAAGCCAATCATTTAAAGTATGTGGATTAAATTTGGATATCCCATGTTTTTCACATGGTCAACTGTATGTAGCTTGCACGCGAGTAGGCAAAACTTCCGCATTGTATATATATGCCCCAGAAGGCAGAACAAAAAATATTGTGTATCAATAAGCATTGCAATAAAAAAAGTCGAAAAGCATTACAATCAAAATATTTTTAACAAATTATATGTTTTTTTCTGTAAATTGTATTTCATAAAAAAAATTTATTAAAAACAAATTTGTTTTTCAATTTACTTTTATTATTTTTCATTTCAATAAATATTTTTTAATAAAATAAATTAACGTTTTTACTTGCAAATATATATTAGGTGCCAGCAAAGCGGACCGGGTATAAGTATGAACTCGATAATTTCATTTTTAAAATGATGGTATTCTTGGCGAGCCTATAGGAATGAACAACACTTATACTAACATTCTCCCGTGCAACTAGACAATAAGGTTTGCAGAGGAGATACGTGAAAGTACACAGGTGGAGGGACCCTGGGACTTTGTTTAAATGTATCGAAGATGAACTCTATTCACATTACACTCACTTATTCATACTTACTAATTGCGGGGACTAGTAATCAGAATTTTTTATAGATGTAGCCGGGAATCTCACGAATAAAAGTGTGATGTGATAGCGATAGCAAGAAAAAAAAGAAGAGATAATTTTTAAATAAATCTAAAAATTACAACTAGTGGTTGAAAATTGGAAAAGGGTCCAGCCAGCCAAGTGTCATTATACAGTCAAGTGATAATACCTTACTGGCCTACCTGGCCCACCATCTGTTAACAAAGCGTCGCCACCCCGGCCAAATCAGCCCTTGTTAACTACTGACCTCCCCTAGGGTCAATATACCACAAGAGATGTCTTAGTGTTACACGTACTTACACATCAGCGTCGATGTGTGAGTGATGCAAATATAACACGTCGGCTCACTGGAGGAGGGATTCAGTTCGACTCAGGCATCAAATGTCTACATCAGTTTCCAGATCAGAAGCACCATCTCACATCGCGAGCGGGTCCCTATTTAAGGTTTTAACACTTTACTAACTTCTTTAATATTTTATATTCATTTTATAATTCTATAATTATTTACTATTGTGCATCTTAGTTTTTCTATTTTATATCTCTTTAAATTATTTGTTAAAATATAGTATATTTTTATAAATCAGTAGTACGCATTTCGAATACCAACTCTCTAATCTCTTACCCTCTAATTAACAATCTCTTACTCTTACTCATCACTTCAACTTCCGGTATCAATAAAACGATACCAATAGAAAAGCAACTTGATACTTTGAACTGTTACAGAATATTTTTATTAGAAATTGGGATTTAGATATAATGCCGGAATTGACTGTATGTAATTCTTCTTCATGATTAAAAGTTTGCGGTGATCGAATTTGTTTTCTCTCTCTCTTAGAGATTTGCGCATAGCTTGTTGAAAGTAGTTGTAACGTACAAGATACGTTGGTAGTAGTTAGTTGGGCGTATCGTTATGTATGATTTGGTGGTTAATGGAAGTGTCATACTGATGCTGTAATGTGATGGGGTCAGGACTGATGTGGTTGTTTGTTTCCATCATAACTCCTTTGCTAGAGAAATTTTGATATTTATCTGGTTGAGTTGCTTGAAATATTTATGATTATCTTGTTTTTTTTGGCTTCAATGAATAATATGCCCAAATAGTTGAATCATTTAAAAAAATTGGCAATATTATGTTGATTTTCTTGAGGTTGTATGTTGCTTCTTGAATGATATTTCTTCCTGATGCGATGGAAACACACAGTCTCTTAGACATAAATTTTGTGTACAATTTCTACTGCTCGAAACGAACATATAAGTCGTAGGGAATTCTGTTTTATATCCATTCCAATATAATCAGTTAACATATACGAGGCATGTCCAGTAAGTAAGTGTACATTTTTATTTGAACAAAAAAATTACCTGGTTACATTAGTACATATGTAAGCTATTTTTCGACATAGTCACCATTCCTCTCAATGCAGGTGGTGAACCGGGGTATTAATTTTTTGATGCCTTCCTCGAAGTAGTTTCCCGCCAACCCCTTCGTCCACTTCTCCACCTCCCCCTTCACCTGCTCGTCGGTTGAAAACCTTTTTCCACCTATGTGCAGCTTCAGGGAGGTAAAGAGATAGTAATCTGAAGGTGCTAGGTCAGGGGAATGCGCGGGACGGTTCAGGACATCCCATTTAAACGAGGCAAGCCTTCATGGCGTTGGCCGTGTGTGGTCTGGCATTGTCGTGCAGCAGGCAGACTCCCTTTGTCAGCATGCCTCTCCTTTTGTTCTGAATCGCCCTCTGCAATTTTTTTAGTGTCTCACAGTATCTTGCAGAGTTGATAGTCTCCCCTTGAGGCATATATTCAATTAAAATTATGCCTTGACAGTCTCAAAACACGGATGCCATGATTTTCTTGGCTGAAATTGTGGATTTGAACTTTTTGGCGGAGGGTGAAGAGGTGTGACGTCACTGTTGAGACTGCGTCTTGGTTTCAGGTGTGTGCAACCCAAGTTTCATCTCCAGTAATGATGGCGCGGAGAAATTCATCTCCATGGAGTTTGTAGCGTCTCAAAAACTCTTGCCGACCTTGAATATTTCACACTTGGCGGGAGATTGGATTGACATTTTTCACGAAACGTATCTTCGCGTCGACAGTTCTCAACGTACTGACCTCGAACCGGTCTCGTTGCGGAGGAGAGGAATCAGGCTACACGATAGTGTAGCCAACATGTCGAAAACAAAATCTCTCCGGCCGTGAGAGCCTCAGTACACTTACTTACTGGACATGCCTCGTATGTGCATCACACTAACAAAGAATTTCTAAAATCAATAATTTGCAATAATCTTCGCTATAGGTCGATCATAATATCTTCTAATATCGAAGTGAGTGCGCTAGAAGAGGGGTACAGTCCAGTGCAAAGACATTATATGAGATATGATTGAGAAAGTTACTTGTTTTACTTACGATTATGGCCACGTGGTCTGTGTTTATTCCTGTTTGATTTAATTTATTTTATATTTGAAATCCTTTAAAGAAAGAAATGTCCGTTTGTAAACTTAGCGTTTTTTTTTTTTTCAAGTACAAAATTCGTAATCTCCCAATACTATATAGTATTTTAAACGTTTATATACTGGACGACTTTCGTACACTTTCGAACTAAGTCAGCTATAGTTCATTCATTTGCCAATGAACAAGAAATTTTGGTCAGACTCTAGCTCATAAGAATGATAGAAATCCTAAAATGAAAGTAATAATGGTGCATTGAACTCTACAAAGTAACTGTTTTACCCTTCTTTACTAAATCATAAACATAGTTATATTTAGATAACATGTTACATTGTCCAGTATTATAATGAAAATGTACTTGAGAATACATTTTAGTTATATCCCTCTATTGTGAATATTGTGTGCTTAAAGGTGTTTTACCTTAAGCCACAGATATCGTGCTTGTGGTTCGTATTGGCTACCAAATGTGTTTTGTGTTCATGTTATATTAACCATATAAACTCTCTCTCTCTCTCTCTCTATATATATATATATATACCACATTTCTCTCTCACTTAGAATTACATGTATTCTATTCACTACCCACTTCATTATCCACTTGGCCTAATCCAAAAATATCTTCCCCCACCCCAAACTAATCAGTATGCATACTCACTCACCTAATACAATCTCACATTCTCTTCCATGTTATATTCTCATATTTCACTTAATTCTATCTTCCCTATTTACTCAATTACTCACGCAAATCAAATTTTATCTGATTAAAAAAAAGTTAATTAATTTATAATTGTATTTTTGTTTTTTTCTTTTGTTACAGGTAGGGTAAAATGGGGAATTTTGTTTTCTCTCTTTTCAGTGTGAAATCAAAATTAGAAAATTCAGTAGCATCGTTTTGGTATGTTAATTTTGTTAATGTATGTTTGATATTTATTTTATGTTATTAAAGAAAAACTTGGATGCTAGACTTGTTGGAATATTAGCGTAATAATAATAATAATAATAATAAACCATAATAGCGTACACACACTATAAGTAAATTGTGATCTTAAGGCGTATTTAGAAATTGGGTTCAGAGTGTTATAATTAAAAAAAAAAAAAAATAAGCACCCTAAGTAAGCGTCGATTATGATAATCTAAACGCAATGGCTATATAACTAGTAATAATATATCGAAATTAATAAATTAACATATTACTTTATGAGCTGTTTTTAATTATAATTTAATAATATAGAGCCATGTTTCTTTAAAAAAAAGAACTTACTGCCTGTAAATGCCCTTTTATGGGCTAATAACATCGGTTTCATCATTTGAAGTAAAGATAAACTCCAGACTAATTCAAGGGTTATCCATCTTCCTTACAGTACATCAAATTAGTCTACAACAGTAAGCAACATATTATATAAATCTGTGAAAAGAAGAGAAATTTTAGTAATTATTTTCAATTTAGTAGTCATATATAATTTGAGTTTTTTTTTCTCATTTCTCCTAGTAAGAGGAAGTATTGTAATCGTGTCAAATTTTCTATATCGAGTTTTCACCGGAAATATCCGTTTTGAGGTCCCTGAGTCCAAAAAAGTGGTTTTTAGCAAATGGTCTGTGTGTGTGCGTATGTATGTGAACAGCATAGCTCAAAAACGGAAAATCGTAGAAAGTTCAAACTTGATATTCCGTTTAGGTATCACCATGGAATCCGACAGCCAAAAATTCCTCAACCGCAAGTACAACTTTACTAGTTTTTTTTTTTTTTCTGCGATTTTATCAAAAAAAACTCCGACGATTTTCTTGAAACTTAGTATATCAAGTGTGTGTTGTGGAATCAATTATCGTGATTCCTGAGGTATGAAGTTAGATGTCTTGAAGAGGGATTTATTAGGCGGTAGTTAGTTTAGTGAGTTATTGCTTGAATTACTAACACTGAATTTATAAAAATAGAATATATTTTAACAATAATTTGAATGAGCCTAATGGTAACTACAATTAATATGATTTGATAAAAATAAATAAATAATTTTAAGAGTTAAATAGCAAATATTTTAAAATGATTATAATAAATAAACTAATATGCACAACTATGAAAATAATTATAAGTGAAACCTTGTATAGGGACGTGCTCGGAACTCAAGTATAACTGCTGCTGTAAAATGATACTGATATAATAACGTGGCTACTGGTATAATGATTGATGATATAATGATCCCCTCTTCCAGTGGAGCGAAGTTTATATTAGTCTTACTCACACACTGTCAAGTGTGTAAGTAAGTTCTCACACTAAGACATCTCTAGTAGCGTGCGACCTTGTGCGACCTTGGTTAGGTCGGCGACCAGTGATTCAGGTCAGTGGCCAGATTTGGTCGCCCATCGGCGACTTTCAAAGACCAGGTGGCTTCTGTTCAATAGACAGAGCTTTATCGGTGCTTGTGTTTGATACCTTTGTATTGAAAAGGCAGCGGTCGGCTGTGGGGCCACTAGTTATAAATTATTCTTTCCTTTTGTTATATTTTGTGAAGGCTTTGGCATTGCTATGTCGTTACAGCGAGCAGTTAACTTTTATTTGAAAGATTTCATTTAAAGTAAAATTCATTTAAGGGCAGTTTTGGCGGAGGGTTGGGGGTTAGATTTTTCTCTAAAGTGCTATTTCAGTTTATTATACAATTCTGGCATATAAATAATATTAATTAAAATTAAATATGTTGTTGAAATTTCGAACTTGAAAAAATCGGATTACCGGAAATGCGTTTTTTACTGAATTGTGTTTTTCAGTTTTCTGGTATTTTTTCGAAAACGGCTCCAATGATTTTCTTTAAAGTAGGAAAGTAAACTACACATCTAAAGAGCTATAAATTTTATTTGAAACATTTCTTTTGATGCTTTTTGTGGGAGGGGAGGAGTTATGTTTTTCTCTAAAATGCTATCATAGTTGATTATACAATTCTACCATCCAAACAAAATTAATTAGAAATAAATAGATGACCGAAATTCTGAGTTTCTAGAAAATTAGTACACGTGCTTCTACTGAACAATTTTTTCAGTTTTCGTCGAATTTCATTTAATGTGGTACACTAACGTTAAAATTTGACAATTTCAGTTTTGAAAATAGAGTAAGAGAAAGTTGTGTGAGTGTTTCATACCAGATTTTTTTTTTTTTATTTATTTATAAATCTCAAAGGATATTACTAGTATTTTACAGATATTATTCGCAGAAAAACTTGGCAAGTGAATATGAAAACTGTAGAATGGATACAGAAGTAACAGATATACTACTGATAAGTTTAGTTTGGCTATTTTACAGTATAGGTTTTTGTGTTTTAATTTGAATTTTCTCGAAAGCAAACTCGTAAAGATTGCCTATAAACTTGTAATATTCGAACTGGACAGATTTTTTAAACCCATTACTTTTAATTGAAACATTTCTCCAGAATGGATTTATTTAATGTTTCTGGGGCTATCACTAAATTTTCAAGTGTTATTAGTGGGTTATTAGATCTTAACGCTGTCTTCTCTGATGTACAATGTTACCTGCTGGTTAGATACAATCTCCCTCTAGTAAGACTAGTGAGCGTAGCAGATTTTTTTAACGTAATAAAGTAATTTAAACGAATTTAGTGTTAAAATTATGAAAATAATAAAAACACTGCTGATATTGCTGTTTTATTTTATGTAGTATTTATCCTTTAAAAATACTATCAATTTGTTATGTTTGAACCAGAAAATAGAGCACGTTATTATACAAGTAATAACTATTATAATACCTTCTCCTGAATGATGTTCTTTATTTAATATGAAAAGTTCTAAGGTCCAGTGAGAATATTTTGAACAATATATCAAAACTCTGACAGATATTTAAAAACTTTCTTCTTGTTCCACCGCCATAGTCATAGTCATTACCAACGCCATAGTCATTACCAACCTAGATCTTCCTAGAAATATGTATTTTAGTAATTTGTTATCCTTAAATTTTTCTTTTTAGAAAATTCTTAAGCACTTTCCTGTAGAATTATATAATAATAATAATATGTGTATTGATCTGTATGAACAAAAAGTACGTGTTGTAAATTTTCTCCACAACAGCGCTGATGACTCCATGCTGTCTACATCTGGCGCTTAACAACACCACGGATCTGCTCAAAGCGGTTGAATGGACTGCTAGTAATTAAAAGCATCTCTAGCGCCATTCAAAATTAATCGGATAAATAAATAAAAAAATCAACCTTATCACGCAACAACCGCCCAGGCATGCCAGGCGATTGAAATAGGAGGGCATATAGTTTCGGCCTTTGCTGCCTAGGGCGCTACTAACTGTGGCTTCCCACTTTTTATTACGATGCTGGGTCAACACCCATTTTGCCCTCACGGGAATCGAGCCCTGAATTCTCGCTCGAAAGGCGAGTGCGTTGGCCACTAGGACCGTGAAAGGACCGAATAAATAGTAAATAATTGGTAAATAAGCGTCAAAATCGGAACTTTTTTAATCTTTTAAAAGGCTATATTGTTCATTATCTTCATTTGAATGATCACCTTGAAAAATCAACTAGAATTTATATATTTCTCTCTAAATTTATATTCAAATGCGTTTTTATCGTTCATTGGATATTATCTCATAAATTTGGGAAACTAAAATATGGCATAACTTTTAGTTATATTTTTGAAGAAATGGATGCCGTTCTTCAGAATTGTGCATTCAGTGTTTATAATATACTCTTGTTCTGAAAGAAGAACACATAGTTAGAGTTACACACCAATTAAATCGACATCATTTGCTCTAAGACCTTAATTTCGACACCTACTATAGATCTGTGAGTTAGTTGAAATAGTATCGTTGCTGGGATTCACTTTGATACTGCTCATCTGATAAGCCGATGCAACTTCCGTTGCTCGATTACCTGGCAGTTTAGGGAACAAATATTGACCAATCCTTCAGGTTAATCCAACCTCCCACAAAGCTTCAAACAGTTTTACGATTCCTCGGAGCATGTGCAACAATAGATATGTGTTCTAGCCGATTTCAAACTAAAAATCATATGTTTCATCTAAATCTCAAGCTAGAGTATAAAACTGGTTTGTGATCGATCAGAACAGCCCGAGGACCAAGGCACATGTATTCACTGTGCAGAAGCAATGAGTTGGCTTCATTTGATTCAATGCAAGAAGGTTTTAAAAAACAATTTAATAAAAAAAAAATTCAACATTCCAGCAAACTTCAAATACAAGTTAATCGTAAACCAATCACAGATCGCGCATACATACAATGGTAATCACAGATCACTTGGCAACTAATCAGAAACTGTTTGTTGAACCAAACTTTATATCAATCTACGAACATTATTCAACAGACTACTCTTGCCGAATCAACTAAGTCATCTCTCTCTAAGTTGCTACTTCATGGACATGTGAGTCCTTAAGTATATTCTAAGTTTCCAAGTCTTTAGCACTGTATCTTTAGCGTGTATCTTACTTTATATTATACCCTTCCCGCTATTCAATTTAACCATAATTTTCTCCCAATTGTAACTCAAATCCCTTATCTCGGACTCCACCTAGACAGACGATTAACGTGGAACTCTCATACTCGACTCAAACGAAATGAACTAAATTACCGATACACAGTTCTAGACAAACGCTAGACAAAACTAGACAAACGCTCAAAACTTACAATGCACAACGAAAGACAACTATGCAGTTCCTTACTAGCTCCTATTTGGATTATTACGGGATTGCCAAAAACACAAACGTGTATCGCATTCAATCCCTACAGTCTAAAATCCTAGGCACCATCGTCAATGCTCCCTTCTACGTCTCTAACCTCACTATCCACACTGACCTAAAAATTCCCTTCGTCTCCACTTTAGCCAAATCTCGCTACCTAAAATTCCATTCCAAATTATCTTCTCATTTCAATCCCCTAATCCAAGCCCTCTGCACTTCCACTTTCCTCACAAACCCACCAAGACGACTAAGGTGTCGATGGCCGCGCGTCCCATCTGCATAACAGCGGCTGTCTTGAGTTAAGTCGTACACACTAACGTCATAATGGCATATTACGACTGGTACCGCTGGGATAGCCGTCGTTCACGCGCATACTTCCATTTTCATTATTTATCTTTTTTACTTGTTGCATGGTTACTGTACAATTGTAAAAATCTTTAAAAAATCAAATAAAATTTCTATTATTCTGCTTATACTGTACATCCGACCCACTAATTAATTACTAATGTACTGTATAGTATGAATTGCATTGTATATGCATTTAAGCTAATGCTCATGACCTTAAACTTATTGCAGTTTCTTTTTGTAATTGCAAAATATTTGCAACTTAAAGATATTTTTTATTCTTCAGCACTCTTTACCAAGCCAACTGGTTTTATAAAGTTTTACTGAATTATGTAGTTTACTCAGTATGAATAAGGTGTCCTGAACGACGAAAAAACCAGTTGCAAATATTACAAAAAAGTATGCAATCTGTAGCTTAAAAATAGCTCTTATATATAGCTAAAAAACATGCTTATACAATACAATTGTTATAATTAGTATCAGTAAATTATAATTTCAACAACGTGCCCTATAAAACAGAGCATATTTTGAAATATAAACTTTTAAATTACATAATATAAATAATGTCTTATAAATTGATCAATTTTTTACAAAAGAACATTTATTATAAATTTTATTTATGTTTTGAAATAATTAAAACTTGTAACAGATAAAAATAATTTATGAGTAGTGATTTTAATTTTAATTAAACAAACTGTTAACATTTTAAATTATTAATTTTGCCTCTTCACTGCTAAGAGATTTTTGTTAGAAGAAAATAGAAAAAAAAAAAAATGTAATTACAAAAGATATTGAATATTTGATTGTGGCCCGTTACGACAAAGACAAGTTATCATTAATAACTTTTAACAAGCAAAACTTCTCCTTTCTTTTCCTTGCCTTCATTTTGTTGTATATTTTATACTAGGCTAGAGTTGTGGTCGCGTGGGAGATAATGAAAAAGAAATGAGATTGGATCCTGTAATCAAGTAACTAGTCTTTTTTACCAACTAGCATAAGTGGTCTACCGCGTTTAAACCGTTTTTCCATAGAATTATTTAAATAGTTTGCTACTGTAATTGGAATATACTATAACGACTGAGAGGTTCGAAGGGCTATTTAGTGTTTAATTTGTTATGCATTAATGATTTCCAGTTAATGATTCGGCCGGCATTGTACGTTAAAAAGAATTTTTTTTTTAATTAATTAGTGAGATTTTCTTAAAATAATTCACCAAAATTAGTTCTTGTAATTTTATATCAGTGCCTTTGAATAATGTGATTTAGATTTCATAATTAAGTTTTAATAGATGCGGATTGAATAAATAAAAATTTAATTAATGTTTTTGACCATTATAGTTTTCAGCTTGACCGCACGAAAAGCCAAAAAATACTTCTTAAATAAATCCGAATGCAAATAAGCACTATAACCCTACAGAGTACAATACAGGCTTTCAACCCACTAAACTAGTACAGCACTAGTTGATCTTAAAAAATGATGAAGTGTTCTACTAGGTTTCTGTAAATTTGATTTATTTATTTTAATTATTTAACGTATAAAACATCCTTAAATGTTTATAATGCATATAGACTGCCAAAAATAAATATGTACATATTGTAACGCAGCCAGTGGTACCATCTAGGAGACGAAGTAGGAACCTCAAGTTCTCTTAGTGCCCGCTAGGAAGCGCTGGCGAAGCGCTCTAGTTATTTCTGGAACGATTGAGAAGATTCTAGAAGATTCTCCACCGTTATAAATTGTGGGACCGCAGAGAGTTTTGCAGAGTTTTCTAGTTACAAACGAAGTGTGCGTTGTGGAAAGTGTATAAAAAGTGAACAAAGTAAACTTTTGTGGTTTAAACTGTGAATTAATTATTATTAAGTGTTGTATTTTGTAATTTATTGTGTATAACAATAAATTGTTGTTTTCTTTATTGAAGTAAACTAGAGTATTTTATCTATGCGAACCCACTTAAAAGTAGTTGCAGCAGTTAGTCTAGAGAGAAAAACGTTACATTATTAGTAAAATAAACAGTTTATTATAAAAAATAAAAAAATTTTAATAATTAATAAAAATTAATAAAATTAATATTAATAAAATTAATTAATTAATATTAATATTAATAAAATTTAAAAATTAATACAAATAAAAATATTTTACTTAAAAAGAACTGGAAATATAAAAGAATTACTGTGTAGCTAGACATAAAATAGCTTCTTTTTTTTAAACTGTTCCAATTGATAGAAAAGACTCCCAAATTCTTACCAAGAGACTTGACAATCTTAATGCTCTAGGGATACAAGAATTATAACAATACGTAGCTATTTTTGTAAAATGATACATGAAGTAATCAGGTATTGCGAACTTTTTTAGATGGCGCATAAAAAGAGATAGCTGAAACCAAATCTTTACAATCAATTCTATTGCTTAAAATATCATAAATTAACATTAAATCATTAAGTTGTCTTCGAACTTTACAAGAATTTAAATTCAAGGATTTTAATATTGCATTTTTGTCATATTCTATAGAGTGGTGATTAGTTCTAGAATGGACTAGCTTAAGAAATTTATTTTGTATGCTCTCAATCATGTCCATATATTTGTTATATTGTGGTGACCACACACTGGGGTACAAAATTCTAATACAGGTCTGACCAGTGCAGTAAATAAAATCTTGTAGGAGTTCCGATTTTTAAATTTTATGGTATTACCATTTACAAAACTAAGCATTCTATATGCCACAGATACGACATTAAAGAACTGGCTATTGAAAGATAACCTACTATCAAACAGAACTCCCAGATCTCTGATGGTATCAGTTCTATTTAGGCAGACATCATTGATATTATACATAAAAGAAGTGGGCGAATAACTTCTGGTAAAGCTTATCACAGAACATTTATTTACATTTGTAGATAGTAAGTTACCGTCATACCATCGAGAAAAGCATTGTAAATTATTTTGTAGCACCATGGCATCTTTTAAATTATTTACAGAAGCAAATAACTTAAGTATTCAACATCATTTGGTCATCTTTAGTTTTTTCGTAGAATTTGTATTGTTTTTTGTTTTTTTGTGATATCCTGCTTCCTTTTTTGTGATCATCGACCGGATTCCTGCGTACGACCATCGTCAGGATGTCTTAATAAATTGTATGATAACACATACTTGTACAGCGCGAATTCAGTTTGCATACTCTGTGCAAACTGATTTTGTACTGTGTGTGAACTGATTTTGTTGCTTTGTGCAGGTCTGTAGTATTGTACTGTTTATCAAGATATCCTGATAATAGGTGAACGCCCGAAACTAGTCGATCAACCCAAAATATAGCACCCGCCCCACAACTTTTAGTAAAAATGGTATATTTGTTGAGATTTTGGACTTGCAATTCTTTTAATTGAAATAAGAGAAAGTCGTGTGAGTGTTTCACCCCAGTTTTTACAAACTTCTCTTTCCCTCACCTGTTTTTGCCACCATGGCTTTTCTGTCGACGTTCAGCCATAGAACAGGCCCGAACCACCGTAATGTATTTTTCTTCTGTTTTGCCTCTGCTGTTTCTACATTCAAACCCTGTCTCTTCTGATCTATCTTTCTCAAATATTTCATCTCACTTGCCTGTATCTGACTTTTGTGTCCCTTCGTTATAGTGCAGTACTGCGAGGAAGCCCTTCCTGATCGCACTAAACATCCTATCTGCGACATTTTCCTCTTTTTCTAATCCCTAATCTCTAACTCCGAACACAGACCAGTTTTTTCATTTGAGGATATACTGTGGTCGTGTCAAAATTTTCGATGAAAATACACATTTTTTTGTGGCCCCCTGAATTCGAAAAAAGTGGTTTTTAGAAAATGTGTGCGACTGTGAGTATCTGATCTGGAAAGCTCAAAAAAACGAAACTCACTTTACAAAATTAATCTTTTAATTATTTTGCAATTTCCTTGAAAATAGTTCCAAAGATTTTCTTTTAACTTGTTATACCGACTACACACACATAAAGACTTATTTACAAACTTAATTATAACATTTTTCCTGGAAAATTCATTTATGATGAAATGATGATGGATTTTGGGGTGAAGGGAGTTTATGCTTTTCTCAAAAAAAAAAAGAAAAAGTCGTTTTGTTTTCATTATTCCAGTAATATGTAGAAATCAATATTTATCGAGATAATAGAAGTAATGGATTATTACTAGAAAATCGATATAGTAAGAGTAATATGGCGGTGTGACTTGAGACTTACTGTTGCCACCGTTTGTCCTGTGTTTTGTTTGAAAATAAACATTGAAATTCAGTTTTATTGTTTTTATTTTAAACTCCCTATTTCAGAACTACATGTAATATTACCGCAAAGATAATGCAAGCACAGCAGAGAGGAGAGAGGCCCTCTCTGGTTAACAGAGACTACTCTCTGACTTAGGCAGGCTAGAGTGGGAGAACCTGTGCATATAAGCCAGTGGGAATCTATCTAGAGGAATCTATCAGATACAACCATACAACCGCATCGTGCCATATCTCTACTGTCACCATTCATTCTATCATTTTCATTATAAAGTCCAGTGCAGTTAGTGTAAACTTAGCAACATTATATTAGTGTCAGTATATCTCGTTCATTTAATCAAACCTAATTTCTCTCCTCAACAACCCCATTATATACACATACAGTATTGGAGGCAACCAAGCAATTAAGTAAATATTATAACTTTGCAGAAAATCAGTTAATTATAACCTATGTAAATTGCTGTAAGAAAGACAACCTTATGAGTGTTTCACACCAGATTTCTTTTTTTTTTTGTTCTTATAATTATGTAACAAATTACAGGATAATTTTGATTTTCTTTCTTTATTTCATTACGACAAACACTATATTAGATATGGTATCAATTTTTGCAAGTATTCTGATACTGTTTTCTACAATAATTCAAATATCATATCACAATTTATTTGAAGGAAATATTTGTATGGTAAAATTACATAAATAGAAGGCATGTTGTTTGTTGCTGTCGCTTTATGTTAAAATTGAAATGAAAATGAGTGCTGTACATACAACCCAAAAAACATGGCCATACTGGCGCCAACTGGCTTACTACTGTTCCAAAAATGAAAGAAGAATTTTTATTCAGCATTTCTTTATATAAATATAATGCACCCTCGCACTAGTGAGTATTAGAGAACAAAATGTCAGAGACGACCAACTGACTGCTATCGTAGTCGATTCACTTGTTTCACGTTTCAGTTAGTATTCTAGTTGAATTTTCCTAATGAAAGTTTTGTATGCATGAACTTTGTGTCTCTTCCTTCTTCCAGCTCATTCTCTTCATTCGCCGTTACTTCCTCTCTTTGCCTTTTCTACCAAACTGGTAATCCCAACCGGACTGTACCACTGTGTTTTCTTCTATAACATTCTGAATTCACAAACGAGTTTTTTTTTTTTTTTTAATCTTCTCTGAAAAGGAAAAACATACAGATTGACTCATTCCTTTTGGGAATAATTCTTTTTATCAAATTGCTCTAAACTATTTTTAATTTATTCTGCTTCACAGTATAGTTATTTCAATTCTATTTCAATCATTTGTTTTGGAATCTAATGAAGCTTTAGAATATATGCACAATATTTTAATGAAAGTAGAATTTCAGGACACAGCATTCTGATAATTCCTTCTAAATTATCAGTCTTTTAAAGACATGATGCAAGTATGAGTAGCTAATTTGATAAAATTAACGTCAGAGATATTTTCCATGATAGCGTACTTCTTTGAAGTGGCCATTGATCAGTTTTGATGGGCGTTCGCCTATCATGAGGATGTTTTGTCAAAACAATGCGATAACACAGACTTGCACAAAGCAAAATCATATATATATAGTTTGTCCCATGACTTGAGGTCCATAGCTTAAAATGACTTATTATTAAAGTCATTTTGAGTCAAAAATATCTAATAAACATAGGTCTGAAAATTCTTCCTAACTGAAATATAGCCATTGAAAGATGGACAGCTGAAATTAATAACGATCAACTTATCGGTATAATGGGTTTGAGAAGGAGAGAAATTAAATGAACTAGAAGTGAAGGTGAACACTATATAATAGAAAGGTAACACAGGCTGGCTGGACTCTACCCTAAAATACATAAAATGATAGTGAAAGATTTAGGGTGAGAAAGAGAAAGGTTGTTGGCGTACTGTGACTGCTGTGTGAACTCTGCTACAAGACTCTCGGTAGACTCTCCCGTAGCTGTATTTAAACAGTTTCTCCCACGCTAGTCTGGCCTAAGCTAGAAAGTGATACTGTCTAATTTTATGTCTCTCTCTCTCTGCTATGGATCCCTCTCTTCGGATCCCATTACATCGGACATTTGTAATGGAGGGTCGTTTAACATCATCGCTTTTTAGAAGTAGAACTGCCCCTTCTTATGGAGAATGTTCCTTGT
Organism: Triatoma infestans; assembly: GCA_011037195.1. Lineage (NCBI taxonomy): Eukaryota > Metazoa > Arthropoda > Insecta > Hemiptera > Reduviidae > Triatoma > Triatoma infestans. Next base: position 129,723 of record JAAEAF010003852.1, read on the forward strand.
ATACAGAGTTCAGATGTGGATTCACCAGGACGGCGGACCAGCTCATTATGATAGAAGGGTAACAACATTTTTAAATACTTCGTAATGCAATAGTTGGATCGAAAGTGGTAGAGAAGCTGCAGTGAACATAAAAAAATTCTCCTGATATCTTACTGCGAACTATTAAGAGCACTAGAGGAGATAATTTTGAACAGAATTTGTAAAAATAAACTTGTTAAATATAGTTCCGTTTAAAACAAATTTGTTTTTTAATCTTAGGTGTGCCCGTCCACCTTTCAATAGTTATTCTTCAATTAGGAAGCATTTTCAGACTTTTGTTTATTAGACATTTTTGACTCAAAATGACTTCAATAATGCGTCCTTAAGCTGTGGATTACGAATCATGGGACACACTCTTGGATCTGTGTATAAATATAATAGGAATTGATTTTTGTGGTTCTAAGGTATTTGGGGAATTATGACTAAACATTCCTGACTTTTTTTTTTTCAATTTATAGTCTGTTTTATATCTCTCAAAATTCCGAGTTTAAATAAATAAAAAAAAATGTCAGTAAACCATGGGAAAAGACAATAATAGAAAGTGATGTGTAGATATTTCACAACTTCAACTATTTCTATCATGGGACCTCTCTAATAGTGACTGGAAAGTTCCAAAATAGAGAATCAGTTTAGAGCTAACAATTACGTATATCATTAATGTGCTCTTTTGGTTTGGGGCAAAAGTATTACAGCTGTACTGCCTACGGCATATGTTTCATAAACCCTTTCCCCTATGAGTTTCCAAACATAGTTCGATATGTTCGCTCTGCCTTCACGTGACCAGCCGATTTAATTAAACTAATCCAACTCCAACAATAAAATACTGTCGTCACAAACGCTTCCCTTCCTTCTTTCTCTGTTTAAAATACCCCGCATTCACGCACAACCCAACGACTATATATATATATATATATATATACTCATGTTTCGTAGAATTTCAATTTGTGGTGCCACATTTGCAAATATTAAAATACCTTTTCGCCTGCTTGTTGTTATGAACTTATTATCGGTGGAATGGGACCACTTTTAGTAATCTATAGGACTTGAATAAATTGTACCCATAAATGTGTAATATCTACGATTCTATCAACACTTTATAATTTTTTGTTTTCCCCATGACTATTAACTAAAAATAAATGTCCATTATTTCCAAATAAGTTTTGTGAAAATATGCTTACAATTTTATTTTATATATATAAGGTATGAACTTTTTTTTTTTTTTTTTTTTGTAATGCTTCTTATTGTGTTATCTATCATTTTAAAAACATTGCATTCAACATAAGATTTTGAAAAATTGTTTTCTTCTTGGTTTGATAGAAATTTTTAGTACAAACGGTGAATACAAATCAAGAGAACTTTTTGTATTGTTTTAGTAGTTGGGTACTAGTTTTAATTGCAGATCATAATAAAAACTTGTAATTTTCTTTATCCATATTGCGCATCTGCGATGAAATTGCAGAGCGTACGACAATTATTTTTTTTGAATGGTTAGTTTCCATGAAACCCATCAAAACTGATTTTTGCCATAAGCAAGTATGTGATATTATCTTGGAAAACATATAAGCCTACTTGACGATCTCACACTGTTTATGTCAATGTATATCCTGAATAGAGAATGGTTTGAAATCAGTCAGTCGATGATCATAAAATGAAACAAGACTATCATGGAAAAAAAATTTCTTGAAATGAAATTTAAATGAAATTAATAAATTATTATGAATATTAAATATAGGTACAAAGGCTATATAATATTGCCCTCCCACGTATTAACACGATAACACCTGTGACCTTAGAGTACCGTATATATATATATATATATATTTATATAAAAGTTAGTGCTAGCTATTAATAATACCAAATGATAATAATCATAGTAATACCTACAAACTTGTCCGATCAAGTCATGCTCCTGAACAATCAAGTAATTTCGTTGAAGCTTTAGTTGAATTTTGTCATTTAAATTTAGTTCTATTTTTATAAAATTAAATTTTCTCTATTATCTAGTTTACTTATTACTGCTCTTTGCTTTTGTTTTTTTGTTATTTTTAATATATAGTTAATAAATAGTTAATAGTTAATAATAGTTAATAGTTTTAATAAATAAAACAAAATAATAATGCCTGTGTGAAACACTTCTTCCACTTCTAATTCAAGTATTCTTCAAAGTAAGAATTGTTACTAGGCATTCAGTAAGATTAACGTAATATATTTTTGTAACAGCAAGAGAGCAAACAGCAACTAAAGAGAGCAAGAGAATCTCAACCACTCTCTCGGACTCTGGAGTGGGAGAAGCGTATAAATATAGCGACAGACAGTCCATAAAACATAGTTAAACACAGTGGAAATTAGTTCAGTACATCCAATCGCTACGTCATTCTCTTACCACTCAACCTTAAACATTCATCCATTGTGAAGTCCAGGCAATCTGTGCCTCATTATTAATATATATCAGTTAACCAGTGTTGACCAAGTCTTCTTCTTAACTCATCAAACAAAACCAATTCTCTCCATCCCACCGCTGGGGGATAATGTAATAGCAAGAGAGCAAACAGCAACCAAAGAGAGCAAGAGAATCTCAACCACTCTCTCGAACTGGAGTGGGAGAAGCTGTATAAATATAGCGTCGGACAGTTAAACACAGTGTAAATTAGTTCAGTACATCCAATCGCTACGTGTCATTCTCTTACCACTCAACCTTAAACATTCATCCATTGTAAAGCCCAGGCAGTCTGTGTCTCATTATTAATATATTATCAGTTAACCAGTGTTAACCAAGTCTTCTTCTTAATTCATCAAACAAAACCAATTGTCTCCATCCAACGCATCCATTATATTTTTTCTAAAAATAAACGCTCATACACTTATATGAGAAAAGTTAATTTATTTCTTTCATTTTCCGTAGTAAATTGGAGTTTGAGATGAAAACCTAAATATTTTTACAGAAGTGTAACTTGATGTCTATTTTATTCCATATTGTTCTTTTTTTTTTATTTCTAATTTACAATTTTTACAAATTTATAGCATGTTCATGTTCAATAAAACTCGTAGACAAACGATTAACAGAAAATGCTCGTATAATATAATCGACCGAAAATGAATTTAATTACAATACGAAATGTTCAAAGAAACTACTAGGTTATGTTTACAACGTTTACATTACCGAACAGAAGACAACCATATATGTGTCCTAGTGGCATTTAGAGTCGAATTATAAAGGACTATCAAACGCATAAAAGCATCCAATCTCTAAGTTCGCTGCACCTTTTACGTGGTTTCACTTACTTACGGTAACACTTAGTGTGTTTAAAAATCTCCTTTGTCTCCGCCAGAGACAAATATCGAAATTTTCCTTTTCATTCATATCCCCCAAATCCAACCCTAATCCCCCAACGCTAATTTAGGATCAGCGTGGCCTTCTTGATCCTTTATTTGGGCTGACTGATGAGAATAATCACTTTCAAGCCAAAATGCTTTTTATGGCTGCCATCGCTAGATTGGACTTGAAGAGAACGTATGCGCGTTAGCATTAAGCCCATTCACGCAGTTCTGCACTCATTATTCTTCTTTTTTTTGTAATTGTTATCTCCATTTCCAATGTTCAACACTCATCCAACTTTCCGATCCTAGATACCTAAAAGACCTGACCCTTTAATTCTATGTCTTCCTTGTCTTCGACAAAACACAACCTGATCGACCACAAAGCAGATAGACTATACACAAGTCTTCGTCTATTGTACTCCCATTCCGTTCAATTTCCTATACTATTTGTTCAGAGTATTATTCAAAAAAAAATTTAAATTGTCAGTGTCATAGCTGCGACACTCCTTTTTTTTTTTTTTTGGAGTCTTTAGTACTATAAAAATGCCTCGACAGACGTCTCCCTGTCTTGACTTTGTTACAGATCATTATTACACATTATTTTATACAGTTCTGACTAAACTTCTTTTCATACCTGCTTTGATCAGGATATGGATGTCCACAGTTTACTTCTGAGAACGCTATTGTAGGCCATCATCAGGTCTATAAAAGCCAAGTTCATTTAAATATTTAAAGAAGTTCAAAAAAAAAAAAAAATTTCTATTGGCACTTCTAGTTTTGAAGTAGAATCACCCATAATTAATTTGGGGTTGAGAAAAATGTTAAAACCTAAATTAGTAAATAGTAAATGTCAAAGAAAATCCTTACTACCATTATTATTGCATTTCAATATTTTATTCAGTATTATTCTATATTTTACTATATCTAATTACAGTTAATTAATGTTTCCTATTACTCTGTAAACATGAAATGTTTAATTCCAAGAACTGAACATAATACGTAAATATATTCATTGTAAACATTTCTGAATCATTTAAATGTACCACCATCATTAAATACGTTATAATGAATATAAATAATAATAAATATGTTATAATAAAACCATAATAATTTGCCTTGTTTATAATGTTTATTATAGGGCATACTTTATGTGATATTCTAATTCTTTATTTATTATTAATTTTAAATGGTTATTTAATAAAACATGGTACCCAGATTATTCAAAGATAATTTAGTTATTTCATATAAACATATTTTGAGTTAGTCGGAAAACTGTATTCATGTAATAAATGTTATACTGTTATTGTTTATATATTTACTTACATAAATGAGTTAAGTGAAACGCCGTCCTTGATTTGTTTTATAATTCCCACGGTATATTAGTATATAGTGATGTTGTGTGTATGTCTGTGTGTATATGCAGCATCTCCTATCCTTGGACCAGTACAATCCTCTATTTAGTGAAAGTTATCTCCGCGTGTTAAATCCCACCTTCCTTTATATATCTATCATACATGATATTCCCAATGAATATTTATTTATCTCACAGTCTATTTCTATAACTTATATATATCCATGTCCTGGTTTAAAAAAAAAATTGAGATTTTTATTCTATCATTATATCAACTTTAATTATATCATAATATTTCCGCTTACTAATATCTTTGTGAAGTAACAGAATGTTTTCGAACGTTTTTAATCTTAATTTAATTAATATATGAAAATAAAATATCTGGGGTGAAATACTTAAACGAATTTTTCTTACTTCAATTAAAAACAATTATATTTAAAATATGATAAATTTTATTTTAAGCTTGAAATTTTATGTTATTTGTCCCAACATATATATATATAGATAGAGGTGGTGGGGAGACAACTTATTCCCCATCTTCAGGATGCGCTTTTCAGACAGTGAGCCAACACAGACTCG